>CABFVX010001122.1:2097-107744 GCA_902151425.1 Timema shepardi
CCCCCGACCGGACCCGAATATCGCCAATACCCCCCTTCCCAAGACAGGATCCGAATTGCGCCCACGCCCAACTCTGAACATAAACCAATATTAATGCTATGTCTGTCGGTAAGAAGGACACAAGTCAAAAAATATAATTTAGTTAACTCTATTTAGCTCAAAATCAAACAATATTAAATCAAAGTGAAATTTCCGTTTTTAAAACATTGTCAATAATAGCTATATGTATGATAAATAATAGTATAACAAACATAATATAAACAAGTCATACAAAGGAGTTTTGGAAGGACACACACTTCACTAAGCTTAATCTATTTCTCCATTCCTAAACTGTTTAAGTTTTTTTCAATGAATGATTGTTTCAACTTAGACTTATTATCCGTCTTTTGCACATAACATTCTCTTACACTGTTGATTCGAATTTACGTGTCAGTTTGGACCGATTTTAAATTTTTTACGAAGACAAAAATGTTTGGGTGTGGAGAAGCACATGATGAATTAAATCTAGAATGGAAGCTCTCGCACGCATTTGTTGTACTCCAAAAGTCTGATGAGTCAGATGCCCAAATGCGCGGTCGGAATGTCGCTTGCTCCATATCAGCTATATATGTTTCAGTTAGGTAATCTGCGAAGCTCGTCAGTTTTGTATCAGCTGGCTGGATGCTGATCAGATCGTAGAAAGCGTCTTCTACTTCTTCGGGCCTCAAGTAAGTGAGCCCCAAACAGTAGTGGAGCCATTTTCCTCCATCCCAGTTTTCGTCTTTGTACGTGGCAGCCAAACCGAGCTTTTGAATCTTTCTCCACCTAAAAGGAATCATAGTGAATGTTAATGATAAAAATATTAAAAGGAAGCAGGGAGGAAAATAGGAACGTAGCATTCTTTGAATCATAGTCTCATTTAATACAGATCATAAATATATTTTACAAAATAGCCTATCAGTGACCGTAGCTAAAAATGTGGCCGTAATCATATGTACAAAAATGTGATGACACCCACACAGACAGGAAAACATTTAACTTTTTTTTGGCCGGCATATGTTTAAAATGGCCAAGAATAACAAATAAAAAGTAGGCCTACGACAGAATCACAGATACTTTATCATAGCGTATATTCACTTTTTAATTAATGGGTCAGCTGAGACAATATCATTCGACGATTTGATAATTACACTTATATGGATCTCTGTGTTAAAACCAAATAATAAATCATTTTATTTGGCTAATATTTTTTATTTGAGTGTTTTAAATTGGTTTACCATATGTTTGTTTTATTTTACTAAGCGCACAAGCTGCTAATGGTTTTTTAAAACTAGTCACCAAAAACTATCTTTTTTTTAGCACCACGTCCTACTGCCCGTTCGGGATATAGCCTATATACTAATTACTCTAATGGGTTAGGGATTAAGAAGGTTGAATTTATAGGAAGTGCATCCGAATTTGCGTGGAGAGAAAGTGGGAAACCATTTAGGATCAAACCACCTCAGTGTACCCTGCTGGGTTCGAACCCCAACCTCCCCGGTCTCGAGGGCCAGTCTAGTGCGAGAGTTGCGCCTTAGACCATCCGGCCACCCAAGGGAGTAAAAAACTATCCTACCTATCTATCTAACTAACTAACTATCCTGTCCACTTGACCAACCTTGGCTTGACCAGTGACTAGTGAAAGAATTCGATAAACACATTAATTAATCGCTTCTTGTGACAACGCTGGTGACTTAACTGACGATTGTCAATATTTCTAGCTTTAAGAAACAAAGCCTAGGTCACAAGTATTTCCGACTTTTCTGCCCCTACGCAATGAAGGGGTGGAATTATTGTACAAATAGTAATCCAGTTTGTACAGTTAGTAACAGTGGTAGTAACTAAGTGGTGAAGCGCGATCTTGTTGTAATATTGATAATTCTGTTAGCTTTGTTCAATCTATCCTGTCATGTTTTGTGTTTATTATTAAATGTAGTTGTGTAAAGTAAGCTAACTGTAAATAAACACAAATAAATATAAATGTTTTATTTTATACCCATTAGTATACAAGAGATATGTCAGTTATATAAATATTGTCAGAAGGTACGTGAAGCATACATGTTTGAGAACCACTGATGTAGACTATAATTGAAGACTTTGAATAAATTACATCATATTCTTGTATAATATGGGCGCCACTCCTAAGCATTCAACTCAAGAGCATATAAAAATAATCTCTTTCCATCATCTAACTCCAACTATGTCACGACAACACTTTTTCTTAAGACCACTGGGTGTTTGGTTGGATGGAAACCAACTCACCTCACTTGATGTGTCGAAGAAATATTGCTCTCATAGTTTAGGAAAACAATAATCACAAATTACAACTCATTCTCGTACCTTGGGAATGGTGGCAGGTACTGTACAATCCAAAGTTAAAAGATAACACACACAAAAAAACACTAGACATAAGGTTATTATTTAATAGTTATTATAACTGGCTCCAAAATCCCTATCTATAGCATACCTTCTTAATTACAGCACTAAAATTGTATCAATGAGAATAAAAATATCAATAGTTAAAGAAAATTAATAAATGAGAGGGTAAAAATGTTAAATTTACACAAATTTTAGTTGATAGAATTTTATAATAGCATAGTTATTCTTCTTATAGTGTTGCTTATTTAAATTTTTATGAAATAGATATTGTTCAATAAATCTAACAGTATGATATCTTGAAACGTATTAAAATATTTCTCATTTCATATAAAATATGCCAAAATGTTGGTGGATGATAAAAAAATATTTTTAGTTGAAAGATGGTTTTGATCTCAACCAATGTTGTTTCTTCACTGTATAAGATTAATAACGAGAAAATAATTAATGACATATTATATTGTTAAGTAGAGTAGTTTTAATTTGTAGAAATGTTTTATAATTGTTGGTAAGCTTGCATTAGCGCGGACCTGAGAAAAGATTTCCTTTGTGTAGGGAAGTATATTTCAAGTCTATGAACCCCAAAGAATGCGCATAGTAGCAAAATAGACAAAAGGCTATCAAAAATCAATCTCTTTACCATGGAAACACATCTTTCATAATTGTCCACTATGTAGCTCTAAGTGTACTGTGATGTTTGAATAATTTTATGTAAATGGTAGATACTAAGTTGTAATGATTATAAATCATCAAATCCCTATTTTTTGCTTATAAAATATAAAATAGCAAACTTAACACTATCAATATACTCACAAGGAAACCATTAATTGAATGATTATACCATAATAAATACAGATCCAGACATCCTGGGATTGATCCCTGGTGCTTACAGAATTTTTCTGTGAAGCAGTGGGTCTGGAATGGAGTCAAACTCAGCCTTATGAGGAAAAATGAATTACTCAAATAAATGAGCAGCTCCGGTCCAGTAAACTAAGATTAATGACTGGAAGGTTAGTTGTGCTGACCACATGACACCCTCTATTAGAAAATGGAGGCACTATCATAGCTAATGGCAGCGGTTGCTCTAGTTTGATTGCATGCTCATGGCATTATGTTTGTATTTTATATGTAAAAATACTAGCCAAACAAGTAGGTCTATCAATTATATATCATCACCGTCATCATCATGTTTCCAGCATGTGGCTGGGTCAGTTTAGTAAAGTGCCTCCATCTTATTCTATACTTCCACCACTCTTCCTCCTTTAATCTCTTCCATTATCCCCCTCACACTTGAACACATTTTGCTGTCTCTCCTTCCATCGCTTCCTTGGCTTCCTTACGATTTTTTCCTACATACGTCCAGTGGCAGATTTAAAACTCGTGTGCCCTTAGACACGATTATATTATGCGCTCTCTTCTCTTAACATTTTTCTTTGTCAAGGCCTTTAGGAAGTTTTGGCCGGGGGAGAGGGGGGGGGGAATTAGTATTTGAGAAAAGAGTTCTACGACAGATAATCAGGCATGTACTGTACTTACTTCACTAAGAAATAAATCTTCTTAAAACAAGACACTATAGAATTAATTAATTAAAACCGTGAACTACAAGCTAAAACTTTTCACGTCAACCACAGTGGTTTTGAGGTAAGGCTCCCACTTCTGTACTCGATGTTACTGAGTTCATATCCAGCCGGGGCTGACGGATTTTTCTTGAACGATTACAATCCATGGCACAACTTCCTTCGGAGGGGATGTAAAGTTGTTGGTCCCATGTCTATTGTGGCGTGTAAAAGAGCTCTGGAACGTATGTGAAAATACCTTTTGCTCTTGATCATAGAAATTATAATGTTCTGATATATTCAGGTGCTTCAGAAAGTGCACGTTAAATAATTCAAATAGATTTAAAAAAAAACAATTGGAACCATTGGAATAAATTTATAAAAGGTAGTTAGTTGCCTTATATCTATTGGGTGTATTTGATTAGATTAACAATGGTAATTCAAGTGGCGACAAACAGTGTAAGGGTGGTTTGTTAAGTGTAATTAAATAAATTTCAAGATGTGCTAAAATATAAATAAAAGGTACGGAACTCCGCACGGACTTTCTCTCTCTATTGTTTGAAAATGGAGATATTTACTAAAAACTCATAATATATGTGAAATGAAATAATATTCACTAGCAAACCTAAGCATAAATTGCACTATACTTATGTAAAACTATTTTTTTAGTCACAGTTTTAAATTTTATAATTTTGTTTTTAAAGAATTAATGTCCTCATTTGTATGTTTGGACCGATAAAAAAAAAATCAATGTTGGGTCCACAAGGGTCAACACTTCGTATTAAAATTTCAACTTCCGTTTACAATTTTCGACATTTTATTAGGTGTTACAAATCTTCATGCCATTGCATTGCAATTAAATTCCTCAATTATAAATTTTTGACCAATAAAAAATGTATATATGAACTATTGGGTCTAAAATGGATATAGATCATTGTTGTACAAACATTTCTCCTAAAAGTTTTATGGAAAAACAACAAAATTTTAGAGACTTACTTATATTTAACTACTCTATGGCATGGGAGAATTATTACGTTAAAACTTAAGTAGTAACTCTTTACAACTAATGCTCACAAAATTGTATTAATATATTTGCCAATATCTCAGAGACTGTTGGACTTATAAAAATATATTTCATATAATAGTTTTTTTATTTTTAAAATTACTACAATTTTGCAATGATAAGTTATTTAGTATCTCAAATAGTTGCGGAGATACGGAAATTTCTGCTTCTGTAAAGTACCCTAAAATGCATTTTAATGGTAAAACTAAAATAACCAGTTTATATATAATCTTAATCAATGCCTACATACTAATTTTAATCAAAATCGTTTGAGTAAATTTTGAGAAAATTGATTTTTTTTTCTCTTTTCACCCTTTCTTAAACTACTCTTAATTTTAAGTTTAAAAAGACACACAGACATACGTCATTGCAAAGACCACTTTTTAGGTTTTGGGGGTTCTTGAGACGTCGACATCCATCAACATTTCAGGTTAGATTTTCTTTTGCAGTCACATTACTTTTACCTTTTGTGTTCTAGAAGTTAAAAAATATGTATATATACGTATAGCTTGAAAGTTATTGGCTTTATAAAAATATGCTTCTTAAAAATATTTGTATTATAAAGAGACCTACATATTTGTAACGATAAACAATTTCATCTCAAATAGTTTAGGAGATATTAAAAAAATTAGATAATTTACCCATCAGACCGGAGCCCTTAAAGTCATTTTGCCGAAATATTGAGAGTAGCCATTTTGTTTGTAATATTTATAAATGTTTACAAATGAAATTTAATCAAAATCGTTAGAGCCAATTTTGAAAAAAATCGACATTTTCTTTTTTGCCCTTCAGTAAACTACCCTTAATTTTAGAGCTAGATATCCAATTCCAAAAACCCTTCGGGTAAACCCAATCAAAACTCTGGATACCAAGTTTTAGCCCGATCAGTAAAATATTTTAGGCTCTAGTTGGAGGTAGAAACAGATAGACAGACAGACGGAAAGTCAAAAACAACTTTTTTTTATTCGGGGGGGTCATAAAACGTCAAGATTCATCAAAATCTTGAGTTCGATTTTTTTTGCCGATCACCATACTTTCTCTACCTGTAAGATAGTGAGAAATTAAAAAAGTAATCTTGGATTCGTACCTGATGCTTGCCTTAAAACAAAGCTAGCTCTACACTTTAATCCTTAATCTACAAATATTATAAACCCATTCCAGGGGCCAGGCTAAGGCGTCAGTCCTGTCATCTCTGGTTTGCCAGTGAACGCAAAATTGGGGTTTGAATCATGGTTGGGTGTAAATAAGAGATTTTCTTAAGCGATTTCTTGTTCTTCCTCCACACAAATGCAAGTACCCTTTCTATAAACTCTATCTTACTTATCTCTACCCATTTAGCTTAAATATACAGGTAGCAGGTACGAGTAGTCAGAAGAAAATCATGTCAAAGAAATAGTATACACCTATTGCTGTTACTACATAAGCTGGATCAAAACTGGGCTTTCTATCTATTTGAGGTGTTGTCTTCTTGACAGGCAATCAACACTTCTGACTTATTGGGACTTAAACAGTCATGATTTAAACGGCATGGTTTTAGAGGACATGTTCACCCATTTTTGTAAAAGGAGATTGAGAAACCATTTATGAAAAACAAACCCTCTGAACAATCTACAGGGACTCTAACCATGACCTTCCCATAACTGTTTTACCAGGCAAGTCGAGATAAATGCTTTGTTCCACTTGCTTCTACCGGTAGGGGTTAGGTTGATGTTCATTATTACTAGCATTATAAATGTTATTATTACTATCTTATTGTTTTATATCGATTCATGAAATCCTACATTTACAGTTTTGTCGAAATTTTGAGGGCAACAAAGCACACACCAGCTTTAATGGTAGAATGGACTAATGTGTCACTCTCGAAATTGAATGGACTGCTGATGACTAGGAGATCAGGGTTTGAATCCCGGTTGGTTATAATGATGTTGAATTTTCCTAGGCGGTTTTCCACTATTTATCTCTCTCTCTCTCTCGATGCAAATGTGGGTATACATTCTCTAAATTCAAACTTCCTAAGCTCTAACACACTGACGTAATCAGTAAATATGCATATAGCTCGTACTGGTAGTAAGCCATGATTCCAAAAACCAAGTTCATGTACTGTAAGTATTAACCGAGCATGTATTTAAACGCGAAAACAAAAGGTAAAATGTATAACGCTAACGATTCTTTATTTATCCGAACTAACACCTCCTAGCTGAGGTGTTAGAAAACACCGGAGTAACTTAACCCCGCGAGTAGATCAAGGTGACATTTGGGGAGTTAAACCCGGTCACTAAGCCACTAATAGCTATTCCCTCCATCTCTTTACACGTCACTTCCTTCCTCCGAGCTGGAGCAGACTCACAGCTTCCAGAAGATAAACTGGACAGCTCTCAACTCTTGTCTGATTCGTATCGGACCAATTGGAAAACAAACAGAATTAATCCTCCTCTAGTAAATCCTCTCTCGGAACAAGTGAAGGCACTCAACGAGGTCTGGCGTGTCTCTCATGTCTAATGTTGGTCTCTTCACCAGGATTGATGGAGAACTAACAGTTGTTTATTAATTTATGAACGGAGGCACTCGGACCCGGTCAATATTTTAAACTGGTTTCTGGCAGGAAGAAAGGTTTAGAAAACAAACATGTTTTTACACGGTCAACATTGATAGTATTTAGCAATATCGTAAGAAGTATTATAATTATAGGTATTGATATAATCAAAGGTAACAAATTATGGAGATCACATGAGTTGATGGATATATTAAAGTAGTTTTATTAACTTTTGCTACTGTCAGGCAGTGTATTTTCACAGGTATACTATATACCTTTTAAGATATATTATCCACTAGAAGTTGCAAAGTATATATACTGTATATTATTAGTCAACATTTTATTTTATAATTTATTTTGTATTTTTTTTAAATAATGTACGAGTATATAATAATTTATTCTATTTTTTATCATTGAGTCTTACTAAACGACCAGAATCTTCGCAAATTTACACTAATAAAGATGAGGAAGGTGGAATCTTTCAATATACCTACACTTATGTGGGGTTATAATGGAAAACAATCGTGAGAAAACTATTCTCTGCACATCCAACCAGGATTTGAACTCCATTCTCTCCTTCCCCCGCAAAGCATACCATACTAGTTCAGATCCGTAGCCCCCGTATCCACCGATTAATTATACAGGATAAGTATTAATTCGCACATACGAACAGTACCCCATGATTCGATGAGTAGATTTAAGTCGAAAATACTCCTTGCAAAAAATCCGTTCATCCCACAGTTTATGAGAAAAACAACACTTAAGTTAGAAATGAATGATGTGTCTGATATTTCATAGTCACTGGCAATTAGATGACACAAATGAGAGATTAGTGTTGTACACTGATCTATTCCCTGGATGACATTAATGTTTGTGGACGGCATTGTTGGGGAGGGATGAAATTATGGGGCCCTATTTGATACCAAATCGTTGTGATTCTCATAACTACCAATTGTTTTTGACACAGTTTTACCTGGGCTGCCGGAGGAAGTACCATTCTTGTGCGACAGAGGATGTGGTATCAGTGTGACAGCGCTTCTTCATACTAAGGGGCACAAGTAAGGTGAAGTCCACCCCAACCAGTGGATCGGGCGTTGGAGGCCGGTGGTATGGCCATTAAGACTACCAGACATAGCACCGTTTGATTTTTTTCTTGTGAGGTCACTTCAAAGAACTGGTGTACCCACCCGATGACCCAATCTAGTCATCCGAGGACACTGTGTCACGAGTCCATACGGCTGCTACGACAGTTGACGTCGACAGACGTGCACACCGAATTCATACGTTGCTTGGAGCAATACATAGCCGTGTGAATATCAACCTTCTAACACCTACTGTGAACTAACAAATAGGTTTGATAAGTTTCATGAACGTCGTTGTCACATCACTCCTATCTAACTTTAATGTCGTTATTCCCAAAAGGTATGGGAAGAATGGATTTTTTTCAAAGAGTATTTTCGACTTAAATCTACTCATCGAATCATGGGGTACTGTTCGTATGTGCGAATTAATACTTATCCTGTATAATTAATCGGTGGATACGTGGGCTACGGATCCGAACTAGTATGTTCTGCTTTGCCACTTAATCATGTAGTATTGTATTACGCGTATCCACGAATTAATACTCACCCTGTGTCAATTTTGATTTTTACGATGGTAAATTTAAACCATTCAATTTGGTGTTTATTGCAACAATGCCTCCACTTAAGAAAGCCACAGTTAGCGTTCTTGAATTTGAGTCTTATATGTATATATGTTTTCAATTATTTTATGTTGTTACTTGGGTATTAGGTTTATTTAGATATGTTTCTTTGTACTAAATCAAAAGCACAATTATATTTTGTGCGTTAGAGCACTTACAATACAGTGTTTCTTTCAAGTTACTTCATTTTTGTTTCTTATATAATAAATATATACATACAATAACATTCTAAAATGTGTCTGCGCATCGAGTTTTTGTGGAGTTTTAATTTTTTCCTGGGCAGAAGAAACAAAAACAAACAAATAATACATTTTTAGAATGTTTGTCCGTCTGTTTGTTAGTTGCCAGTAAGCTCAAAAAGTATTCATCAAATCGATATTGGATTTCTTCTGTTGTACTCCTTATTTATCAGGGAACATGGTAAACTCTATACACTATCTCATCAGCAAGCAAAATAGTGTCAAAAAAAGCCGGGCATAAACAGTGAGAATACGATGTGGCTGTAACTGAGTGTACATAATTTGGCACGTGATATGAGTTGTGGTGTGGAGGGGCGACTCAGTTGTTTGGTTTTTTCGTGAACTCTTGTACACACATAAACACTGCTGTCAGCTAAGTTTCATTCTTTTCTATAATTTGAAGTTGTTGAAAGTGTTGTTATATTGTTTAATGCGAACGAAGGGGCAGGCAAATGCTAGTGTTAAATATAAAATAAAGGTTGTGTCCCTCCACTCTTCCTTCAGCATGAATTGTTCGACCATTTCGAAACGTCCTAAATATCTGAAGTTAGGCAAACAGAGATACCACTCCCCAGACAACAAGAAAAGTCTAAAATTGAGAAATTTCAAACTGGTGAACTGGGAATTGCTTTTTGGGGGGAATTGTATATAGAAAAAACCTCTTAGGAGAGGTAGATAATTGAAATTTAGGAGGTGGATAGAGGTACCACTCTAAATACTCAAACAAATCTTAAAAAATAATTTTTCAAAAGTTAGAGAGTTGGTGAAACGTGGCAGGAGGGTTCAAAGCTTTCAAAATAATACAAATAACTATTTAAAAAGGGCCAAATGGAACTTAAACTAAGAAATGCTGATAATTTCAAAATTTTAAATGGGATTTTGATAAAAGGGAAAGAGAGAACATAAACAGAAAAACATATTTTAAGTGAGATGCAAAATTATAATTGGTCAATAATGTATTGGGATAACTCAAAATACCGAAACAATTCTTAAATATATGAAAGTTTTGGTTGGGGTTTGGTAGAATTGAGAGGTGTTTTTTTTTCTCTTCAAAACATCAAGAACTTATATAAAATGTATTTCTTAATGTGTTAATTTAAATTTGTCGGGAATGTTTAAGAGCAACCCCGAATACCGCGAAAAAAATATCAAAATTAATTACCTGAAAAGGGGTAAGGAAGAATACCCCCTGTAAATTGCCAAAATTAATAGAACTAATCATTTCCCATATAGTGGAAGATTAAATTATTTGTATACATGTAGAGATGCAAGCAGATAGCCAAATAAGTCTGATCATTTTAAATTTTAAAATTGAACTCCGGGAAATAAGGATTGGGGGAGGGAAAGGGGGTGTTAACAGAAATTAAAAATTGTAAGTGAAATAAAAATAAATTTACAGGAATGTAGTGGGATTATTCTAAATACACAAACACATTTTAAATATTCGAATTTTACATTTGGGGGTTTGACAAATGGTGGGGTGGAGGGTTCCTCAATAATTCCAAATACAAATAAAACTAGCTCTTATTGTGGTAAAAAGACTGACATTTGTCAGACAGGTATAAGAGCCACATCAAACATCATGAAAACAAATTAAATTTCAAAATAAACGATCGGAAAATTGAATAGAGGGCGTCCTCCCCAAAAAATTTCCAATACTACTATAATAAATCCAACACTTCTCTTTTGGTAGAAAGTTGAAATGGTTACTTAAATCCAGAGAACAACCTCAAGTAACCAGAAGAGTTTGACAATTTTTTATTTTAATACAAGGGTCAGTGAATTGGGTGGAAGTGGGGAATATAATTTTTTTATTATAGAAAAAATAATAATTTAGTTATGGCATATATTGAAGTAGCTAAAAAATCCATTACAGAGAGTCAGAAAATACTAAAAATTTAAAAACAAAATAAAAGGTACTCAAAATTTCATATTTTATGAGAAATAAAAAGCCTGATATGGTATAAAATCTAAATATAACAGGTAATGGTAGGGGCCGATATTAATCAATATCAGACTATTATTTCACTATGTTGTTTTACTTTCTCTCGACACTTTGGAGAGAAAGTATTGTGATTGTCAAAAAAAACAAAAAAAAAACGATATTTTGATAAATGACGAGTTTTCATGACCCCATGAAACAAAAAAATAGTGGTTTTCGCAATGCCACCTGTCTGTCTGTCCGTTTGTCTATACCTCGGACTTGAGCTGAAATTATTTTAACATTGGGCTAAAACTGTGTATCTGGGTTTATAAGGTCCCCATGAGGGTTGTTTGGAATTAGATTTCAAACCTTAAATTTAAGGGTAGTTTACTGAAGGGCAAAAAGAGAAAACATATTCTCAAAATTAGCTTTAACTATTTTGATTTAATTATATATATATTAGAGATGCGTCGAATCCACTATTTCTCGAATCCGAATATACATTTTATTTTCGAATCTCGAATCCGAATCCTAGCAAATCATAAATTTTAATGAGTTACAAATAGACCTACATTACACAATAGGCTATAGGCCTAAATTGTAAATTAAGATTTATTTTAATCATGCTTTCAATTTAAATCCACCCCAACCACCCCTCTCAAAATAAAGGTTAAAATACAGCCAAATTAAACAATCTAGACTCATATTATTGTTTAAAAATCAAATCAAATTAAAATTTGAGTGTCTTTGGGCTATTTTTAAAAGTGTTGTTAGAATAAGTTAAGTTTATAAAAAACGTGAAATAAATAGATTAGGCCTAGTTATCCTTTGATCAACTTTAATCATCCCTAAAGGATATTTTATTGTATTAAGATAATAAAAATAAAAATACAAACGGATATTTTTAATAAAGACTAAAACAACATGCTCAACAATTAAACATACATTGAAAATTGTTAACTCAATCATGTATAAGAATGTTTTATTATTTTTTTCTTTTATATCCATTAGGTGACCTGGTGGTCTAGGGGTAAGGTGTCAGACTTCTATGCTGGCAGCCGGGGTTCAATCCCCGGTCCCGGCATAGATTTATCTGACTACCAAACCCTTCCTTCACCTCTGACAAGACATCTTGTGAACGTGGGGAATGCCAGGCCTCCACCGTGGTTCGGATTCCACGTTAAACTGTAAGTCCTCCATTTCATCTCACAATCACCCTACCATTACACATTAGCGTAAGGGCGTATAACCCGAACGGGTAGTAAGACGTGGTGCTAATAATAATAATAATTTTATATCCATTATCTATTTTCGCGTAGAAAACAAATTTTTTCGATACTTGTGATATATCGATTTCTGAGAATACATTCTATTTAAAACACGAACATTTTTTCGACTACAATATGTTCATTCCCATTTTATAAGGCAGGACTACGTTTTAATATTTCTACGAATACTTCAATAACATATTTAAAAAATAATAAACTCTAAGTTAAAATCAATTTAAAAACAAATAATGGATTAGCAAGTCGTTATTTGAATTCTTAAAACTCAAGATCGCTTACTAAGTGATCAGATTACCTGAATCGATTCTAAACAATCAATCGATATACGATGCGAAGGCCGGTAGAGATAAACAAGCAATGTTATCGCTGTCTGACTGTTAACAGTATTTATTTTTCATGAAACCCAACAAAATGTCTAACTTAAGGATCGTATGCAATAAATTAGGTTTTTTTGCATAGATCTATAAAACTAAAACCAGTTAGATAGAAAGAATTAACAGTATCTTTATTTTAATCATCACTCGGGCGAGTAAACATAATATACGTCATGGCGGTCGGCTTTGTATCGTGTGTAATGGCCGCTGACTTTGTATCATGCGTAATGTGTTCTTATTTCTGTTAAAATTAAAGCCGTAATTTGTTTTATTTCAAATTTATTTGTAATTCTAGTTTTAATTTTCTGTTTTTGAAGAGTTTTAATGTGTTGATTAAAATATTTACAAGATTGTTCGTGAGGTGAAAGTTTATAAGTGAGCATGTGCTGAAACGGTCGAGTCCAAGTTTCCCATAGAGGTGGGAGGGTAGGGTACAAGGTACGTAAGATTTTCCACACCTAACGATTATTTTTATTTTTTAAAGAATATTTTATTCGTGTTTATCTCTTTTCTCCGACAAAATAAATATTACGGATTAAGCTGTGCTTTTAAAGTAGGCCTAACTAAGTAATTTTTGAATGCAAAATATTATGCCTTGTCTATGAGGTGAAAGATTCGATCATCGAATCCTGTAAAACACCGAATCCTCGAATCTCGAATACGTGTCAGGATTCGGTGGATTCGAGGATTCGAAGATTCGAGTGGCCCATCTCTAATATATATACATTGTTTATCAATATGAACAAGATGGTGATTCTCATTTACCATGAAAATGAATTGGAGGGTACTTTACATGGCAACAATTTTTCAATTTTGATTGTTTCTTCAAAAATATTAGAAATATAAAATATCTTATCATTGTAATTATGTAGTTCTTTTAATGATAAAAAGGTTTTATACTAAACATATTTTTATAAAGCCAATAATTTATTATCTATTATCAAATATATACTTTTTAATTCAAGTCTTTGAAAATGAAGTTGATTCTTATGATCTTTGTGTGACAAATATGTTTCTCTTTTCTTAATTTTTCTGTAACAGTATTCCTAGTTCCTAATGTCATAGAGTAAGTAAGCAACAGTGTATATTATTTCATTTATGATCTTTTGTGTAGTGTTTCTACATCAATGTATAGACCTATTATTTCATTTCACAAATCTTATTACTTAGTTGAACTTTTCTAATGATCCTTTTTACGCAAAGATAGCACATTTTTAGATTATATACCCATTTCGATATTATTTTTTAGTCAGCCTGCCTATTTTTTAACTTTTAATAATATTATTTAAACCTATAAAGGATTAATATTTCAAGATAATTTGATATTTGGCTACTTATTCATTTGGCTAATTTTATAATCTAAAATAAAGAGCAATGTTATTTATTGAGTTCCATTGCAAAGAACGGCCACACCAGTTGATATGTATGTTTTGCTTAGTAGATAAAATAAAAATAAAAACACGCATTAAATGGATTTATTGGCACAATGATTCATTTGAAGTTTATGAAACAGACGGGCTATGAATCCATGATCTATCACCCAGACCTTAGTCAACTGAGCATAACGAGGACTCCTATCTCTTTCCCCTCAAGAATGAAAATCATAAAGAGAACAAGAACGAAATATAACCAACCATGTTACCGATTGTGAAGTAAAGGGGAAGTGGCGGTCGTATGCACCGGTATGTTCAGTGAGTACCTAGCACCTGTAACCACAGTCGACCTTGCCGAGGGGCAAATTTCCCACCAATCTTGACCTTGAGACAAATAACACTGCTGAGTTACACTTTACCCACATCATTACATCTCTTCCAACTTAGTCTCTGACTCGTTTTAATAGAAACTGGTGCTGCTCTGCTTCTGTGCTTACTTGGCAGCAGACCGCAGACACTATTACTGGCTTCTTCGTGAGTTAGCCAATGATATATGAAAACTAGTGATGGTTAACCTTCAACTATCTACTTACCAAACAGGATAACATGTTCTATTCACTGTTAAACTAAACATACCTGAAAACTAGTGATGGTTCACCTTCAACTATCTACTTACCAAACAGGATAACATGTCCTATTCACTGTTCAACTAAACATACCTGAAAACTAGTGATGGTTAACCTTCAACTATCTACTTACCAAACAGGATAACATGTCCTATTCATTATTCAACGAAGGATAACTTAAAACTAGTGATAGTTAACCATCAACTATATACTTACCAGACATTGAGACATGGAATTTTCTATAGTACAGCCATTAACTCCCGTTATACATAGCCATAAAATTTAAATATATTATTATTATTATTATTATTATTATTATTATTATTATCACCGCGTCTTACTACCCTTTAGGGTAATACGCACTTACGCTAATGTGTAATGGTAGGGTGATTGTGAGATGAAATGAAGGACCTACAGTTTAACGTGGAATCCGAACCACGGTGGAGGCCTGGCATTCCTTTAAATAGATTACTATCCCAAACATTTATAAATGGACTTTCATATTATGTTACAATCTTTTGAGATAGTTCCCGAAACTGCCTTTTATTATTCATAAAATTATTGTAATCAAGAATATTAAGACAAATTACTAGTAATAGGTTTGCTGGGATTTCCAGATAATTTGATTTTTATACTATGTATGAATCATTCAGTGAAAAAAACATTATTTTGATTTTTAAAATAGAAATATATCAGGAAATGTGGGTTGGATGATTGGGAAGATATAGATATAGGGCCTATCAAACCTAATTTATTGATTTTTCAAAAAATTAATATATTATTTTCGAGTGAGTCTTATTATTTTGGCTAGTAGTTCGGTTTTCGTTATAAGCTTAAGAAAATTAGTGTTTTCCAATATATACCACCACCAAACTGTTAGCCAAAATAATAAAACGCACTCGAACATAGTAATTTAATTTTTTTTAAATCGAAAACTTAGGTTTGATAGGCTCTGTATATATATATATATATATATCCACTTCCTCAGATATATTTATATTTTGTTTGCAGTAAACATTGATTATTTTCCCCCGTCTAACTACTCGTTCAGGTTATATGTGTAAATTAGACCAATTTGCTAGGGATGAGGAAGGTTATATTTAAAAAGAAGTGTGTGTACCCGTGTTTGCGTAGAGGGGGAGTTAGAAACATGTAAATTTAATATTAATATTAGTCCCAGTGTTTCATAGCTATACAGTAGCACCATGGCTTCTTTAGTGCTGACTGACAGCTCACAGCTGACTTCTGGCAGACAAAATTTAGGTATATAACTAAATGTTGACTGTCAGAAGTGACA
The DNA here is from genome assembly GCA_902151425.1 of Timema shepardi. Taxonomy (NCBI): domain Eukaryota; kingdom Metazoa; phylum Arthropoda; class Insecta; order Phasmatodea; family Timematidae; genus Timema; species Timema shepardi. Next base: position 18,465 of record CABFVX010001122.1, read on the forward strand.
GCTGCTAAACACATGTTTTTGCAGATCATATGGTTCGGCGTAGGGATATATAATTTGGTCTTGTAACTTTTAAAATCTCTCAGTTGTCAGTGGTGAGCTGTCAGTCAGCACAAAAGAAGCCATGGAGCTACTGTAGATAATGTAAGTTATATCAAAATTGACATTTGCAGATGAAATGAATTGACGATAAACTAAGTATATGAACAATGCTTTAGCAACTTTTATAACTAAGAAAACATCAAATAGTTAAATACATTACTCTCGCAATAGATTTGACTGCCAATGATGGGTAGATCAGTGTTAGAATCCTGGTCGGATGTACTTAAAGTAGTTTTCAACTTTTCCTCCAAGAAAATACGGGAATACTTCCTCTAATTATCAACCTATAGTAGCCCCACAGCTTCTTTGGTGCTGACTGACAGCTCAGAGTTGACTGCTTTGAAAAGTTACCAGACCAAATTATGTATCCCTACGCCCAACCATATGATCTGCAAAAACGTGTTTAGCAGCTGTCACTTCTGACAGTCAAAATTTAGGCATATACCCAAATGTTGACTGTCAGAAGTCAGCTGTGAGCTGTCAGTCAGCACCAAAGAATCCATGGGGATACTGTAGCTGGACTAATACATGTGCATTTTTTATTTATTTATCACCGTGTCTTAATACCCGTTCGGTTTATAAGCTACATATGTGTATTGTATAGCAAGACGCGGTGGTAAATGAGAAAGTTCCCACCAAACTAAATCGTACTGTAGTAAGATGCGATGCACACATACACACACAGTACGATATACCCACTCTAACAAGACCCTCATATGTTTTGTTCAGCTCAACGCTGGTCAGCAATCAAAGTCAAGCTCTCGTATCCGTTCCCACGTCCACAGAGGGTCACAGTAGCACGAGATTGATCTGAGCCCTTACACCACCTGCCATTTGATTGCTTTGAGGTGTAAATATTAGTCCAGAATGACCACAATCATATTTCTGGTCGACCATCACGTCCAAATCTAGCAGTCTACACTACATTACTCATCACCTCGTGATCGAAATCACTCCACTATCCCCCGTCCCCTTCGACACACCACAAGTGGACCAACCATTGCCACAACAAGAGGTTGTTACTGTAAAGATTGACACCATCATTTTCAAAAGAAATTGGATTCTTTCAAAGAGCCTCGGGCATGAGTGGGATAGTCGGACGTCGGCAGTTGGCTTCGTTTTAGCTATCTTCAAAGATAGTGGGTATAATTGATGTGTGAAATAGATTAGCAAGCGTTAGAGCTTCTTGCTGGAGATTTGACTAACTTTGTTTTTATTAAATACTCTATTGTAGCCTCGATATTTCTAGGTTTAATCTATTTCAAGGCAGGAATTCGCACTATGCAGTCCTTTTATATCGGATGAACAATGTGAGGCTACGCGGTAAAATAACTATCACAAGTAAAAAAAACAAAACAGAACACACTTGATTGTTTTGTTTTTTTTCAAATTATAGAAGTGTAATATGTATCCTTCGTTAGGTAGCAAGTTTACCTTGCATTGCTCCACTATAGTGTAGCTTATAAGATAGGATCATAATGTAATACTTCAAGGTAAGACTTATACCTTTCATGGTAAACAGAGTGAGCCTGTATTTATATTTATCAAACTAATTTTGTGTTATAAAATTTAAAATAAAGGTTTTATCACTTAAAACATATCATTAATTATTTAGGACTCTGAGTTAATTTGACATTACATGTTTTAATCAAAAACAGCCATCTTGTGTGTCCTAATAACGCAGTTTTTTTAATTTACAATCAGTGAAAACACACATTATATATACTACTTATATAAAACACACACAACAAATACTGTACATGAAAAAACAATACAACTGTAAACACAAAATATAAAACTCTTGGTAAAAATTAACACATGCAAATTGCAGACTTAGTTCAGTCAGGGCATCACGTGCGTGACTACATCGTCACACAGAAGCGATGAAAGTCAAGCCCAACATATCCCCTACTCTAGGCAATCCGCTCTCCACCGGTGTAGAGCTCCCTCTTTTTCTTTTACTATTTTACATAACATTCTTGGCATATAAGTGTGATTTAATAAAGATAATTAAGTTAGGTTCACAGTGAGTACAAACGAGGAAAATTTATGGGCTTTTAATTATCTAAATATTTCCTTCTAAAACATGAATTAAATGTTATTTTTTACCATTGATTCAAATAGTATCTTCAAGGGGAATGAATGTGGATTTGAGCTCGCCAATTTTTCGGACTAACCAGTGTCGAATTAACCAGCTCCTACTGTACATGTATTTACAGATAGCTCCCTTTGGAGGTCTAGAGGTAGAGTGATCGCCTCACGAGGGGGAGGTTCGTGTGTTCAAATCCAACAGAGGTCAACAGATGTTTACCCAGAAATGAAAATTCGTATCACAACCTCTTCTTAAGGATAGGTGAAGCAGTCAGTCCAACGCCAATTGAGGCTTGTAGAATACACCTCAAATGAACAATATGAAACACATTTTGGTAAAACTTGCAGGCACTTTCTTGCTCTCTTATAGACACTCGTTGCGGAAAGCAACTGGAAATCACCGACCTTATTCACTACTTCTTGAGTACATGTTTCTCCCTGAGGTGTAGGTGGGGGACATTAATCAGTTCAAGGGCTAAATGCGTAGCTGCTCCAGATGAATAAAGCACATCAAAGCAATCTTTGGGCTGTAATCAACATACACACATAAATATAATTTTTGTATGTAGTGTTTTCACATATTCACACATATATATAGCACATTATATTTTATCAAGTCTTGTAACAAACCCACTCTTTTTTTACAACTGGATCATCTTATTGTTTCCAAATCAATTCCACCATATATATATATATGCCTGTCATTTTGTCCTATTCCAACACCTTAGCTCAATCCGTAGTGTGTCTGCCTTAATAAACTAAGGGTCCCAGATTCGATTTCTAGCATGGCTGAAAAATGTATCGTTAGTGAAATAAGGGCTTACTCTTTCACAGCAATGAATTAAAGTCTAGGTACTGGATGCTGTGTCTGTTCAAAATTTAAATTAGTTTATAAGTAGTATGATAAAATGATAAGTTTATTCATAAGGCGCCAGTTAATTATCTTAAACAAATTAAATTAAAAATTATTTTGTCCTAGAAGTCTTGGGTACAAAATGAAGTGTTTGGCTGCAGCTTTACATGTAATAAAAGAAAGTATTTCTCGTGTTAAAGATGAAAGAGTAACTTAAACGCTTAGTTGAACCAGTGTTTCATAGTTGTCTTGTCACTAAATAACCTCTAGCCTCAAATCATGTTGATACCCACTCCCTAGACCATAACGATCACCCCAGTCAATTAAAGTTTGGAAATATGATCACACGGGGTGCCGCAGGTGGCGCATTCTAACACCGTAAACATCTCGCATGTTCGATGAACGAATGCGGCTGAATAACTGAGCATTTTTGAAAAACCCCACTAGAAAATTACTAAGAATAAAGTAGGCCGACCACGGATAGCAGTTTGATAAAAAAAACGCACTATGGATGACCGAAAATAACACACTATAGACGCCTGAAAAGAACGCACAATAGACGCCAGAAAATAGCGCACAATAGACGACAGAAAATAACGCACAATAGACGCCAGAAAATAGCGCACAATAGACGCCAGAAAATAGCGCACAATAGACACCTGAAAAGAACGCACAATAGACGACAGAAAATAACGCACAATAGACGCCAGAAAATAGCGCACAATAGACGCCAGAAAATAGCGCACAATAGACGACTAGAAAGAACTCATAATAGACAGCAGAAAGCAACTTCTTACAAGATATATTAAAATAGCGTTAAATGATACGAGACACATAATAATGCATTAAGGGATTACGGAAAGGCTGGCCTCTCATTCAGCAGATACAGCCCAGAGACGTTGCAATTTACTAGGCGATATCCTTATGCGTATTTTCAAGCGAGGCGCCTTCCTTCAGTGACCAGGGAGCACGGGTCCGTACCCATGGACCATAAACCTCATAGGAGGGTCGTTGAAGTGCATCCACAAAACAAAAACGACTCTTTTTGTGGCTTTGTTGGCCGCTGAAGAGCTGCTTCAAGTAATTGTTTCTGACCAAGGGCAATCGACCGCAACATGAGCCTCACACTGCTCGACAACCAACTTCGTCATAATAAGGGTAAAAAATAAAAAATATTCTCCTGTTTTTCTTTACATAAATATCAGTTCACATTATAGACCGTTGAGGAATCGCTCAAGAGAAGAGATTACACTTTCTAGTACATAATGGCATGACCTATTGACATTGTCAGAATGTTTCTTTCGGGAAAATTAGAGCTAGTTGCCGACCAAACACATCAAAGGTTTTTTCGAGTCTATAGGGAAAGAGGATCAAGGGTGATTGTGAGGAAAGATGGAGGGAGGCGTTTGAGGGGGGGATTGAGAGTCGACATCAAACAACAAAGGGTAGAGTCCATCGTTCATAGGAAGGGACGTATAGAAAATATAATCTTTTTTTTTAGTCCAACATTGATAACATTTTACTAAAAGTGTATTTTTTCAAGCTCAATATCAACCTATTTTATGGGTCTGAATTGACAAATTAGGTCTTTAATATAAATGTTTTGGCCAAAAGATGTACACACAACTGATACAAAAATTATAGTAGCAATTTTTACCGAAAGTTAAAAAGGTTATCCTCCACCTTCCCAGCCAAAGCTTCCTCCAGACACATTTCCTGAACTGCTGGGGTATGGGGCCCATCTTGAGCTGAAAGGTACCACTTGAGACCTTGTCCGAAAAAATCCTCAACGCCTTTTGGTCCCCCTCACCTTACTCGTATCTACGGAAAAATTACTCCATTCCTTTCCAGCCCCCTTTTACATATCATTTATATTTTTAACTCAGTATTGCGCAATCTGTTTCACAAGCTTACTAGTCTTATAATTATTGGAAAAAAATCACATGACTTGACGTATGAATACTTGAAAATAGTTATAGAATTAGTAGCTTTTTTACTTGTCATATAAGGTTTTTCCTATTAAATTTTATTTTATTACACAAATTACAAATTAGCATAATTATTCTAATACAGTGGTCTAATGAATTTGATTTGCACTCTAATTGGTCGCTGATGACGGAAAGGCTGGGGTTTGAATCCCAACTGTAATTATGTGTTGTTTTCCCTCATGTTCTTACATTCTCTCTCCACATTAGTAGGGAATATTTATTGTAATTTACCCTCCATCTATCCCTATTACTCGTTAATAATTATGGCTTTAAAACCAATCATTGCACATACGTTCAAAACCTTTCACCGGTAGTAGTAATAATATAACTATTGTATTTGAAATATTTAACTTGCAATTGCTGAAAAAACTGATTATATCATTACACATCTTATTAATAACTTACATATATAGCAGACACAACAACCAGGCCCCCAGCTGTTATATCATCACTTTGAAAGGGAAAACCCAAATCCCACCAATACTACATTTGTCGGCCATGCTGGAAATTGAATCCGGGACCATTAGCTTAGTAGGCAAACATGCTAATGACTGAGCAAAGATGTTGGATGGTAATATTATTTATTTTTATAAAACCACAAATAATCAAGATTTAGGCGACACTTAGGATTAAGTTAAAGCTGCCCCAATTTGTTGCCGGAACCCCTTCTCATTGAATAAAGAGTTTGATTAGTAATATAATGACAAAAAATTACTAAACATTTTGAAAATATTTTCATTCCTTTCAGCAAAAAAATTATTTAAATGTGTACTTATCTTTGTTATAATTTATAAATTATGGTTCCATTTATTGTTTAATAAATTAGTTTTAAAGACTGTATTTGACAGCCTGATGTCAAGTATACACAACCAAACAAAACCGAAACTTCAATTTTTAGAAGCGGGAAAGGTTTGGTTTTGTTATATTGAGCTAGCTTGCTATAAACGTATATTTCTCCCACATAATTATATTAAGATGGGTATGTAGGTGACTCTAGAAAAGGGCAGTGTTTTCGCATTTTTTTTATAGCAAGGCATTTTTTGGTTAAATTAAATCAAATATTTCTTCAGTACAAATATAGTTTAATTTTCTTCACATGATGACCTCAACATTTGTTGAATATCTGTGAAGGGTGTCCTGGAATTTAACAACAACTTTTTCTCTTAATTTAAAAAGTTTGTAATCTAATGCCGCTATGCTCATGACAGATATTCAACAAGTTGATATCACCATGTGAAGAAAATTAAACTCTATCTTTTGTACTGAAGCAATATCTGATTTATTTTGGTAAAAAGAAGTGTTGATATAAAAACTGTAAAATCACAGGTATTTTCTCGCATTCTTACATCCCCCACATTAAGTAAGAGTAGCTAAAGTGAGAATTAACTAGTTTTATTTTATTTTAAATAAATAAAGTACTATATGTCTTAATGTACTATTTTTTGTGACTACTGTAGGTTTTTCGGTATCAGTGTCCCCTGATTTAATCCCTTGACGACTTTAATCCCTACATCCATTGAGCCTCATACCCTGGAAAGAGTCACCTACAGTTGGACATAAATGAAAACTGGCCTGGGCAGGTAAATACCAACCCTCTCCAAGGTTTGACCTAGTTACTTATTAGAGTCATTGTGAAGTGGGAACTGCCTCAGTCTCAAAACAAAAGGGAGGTCATTCTACAGGAACCAAATCAATTTTTGGTGTGAAAAACACATTATCTTGAGACAAACTCGTTAAAATTGTTGTGTGGATTAGACTTGCATACAATTTTTGTCACTGCTAGGTGGGTTCTATTACATAGGCCCTGTTTGGTGATATACACCCACAAACCAACAAACAATAGTTTTATTTATATGGTTATGTAATTTGGCACTCTGTATGGTTAGCTGTCTTTTAATTAGAAAATTAATCAAGTTTAATGAATATGTTACATATCTAGGCTATGCAAATGTAAGCTCAAATTAAATATGTTTAACGTTACCCCTGTACAATTTTCTTTGACCAAAGAAACACTTTTTGTTAACTTATATAAATACAAATCAACCAAACCATAGATACAGGTCACTTTGTTATATTCTGCCGTTTCTGTATGTATTTGAGATTATAATATATATTCTAATTTCTCTTTGCTTTTGAAATAAAAATAACATGTCGAGAAATTAAAATGATTAAATAAATCACGTTTTAGTTTCTATACATTTTATTTCTTATTAGTGTTCAAGTTTTAATATTTGCGCACCTGTTGAGTGGCTCCTCCAAAATTTCCATGAAGGGAGAGGGGTAAGCCATCGGGTGGAGGAGAGGCAGCTTACCCTACACACAGCCGGGATTTGAGCCCCCAACATCCCCGTGTCCAGAAAACTAAACATGACGAGTTTGGTGCCTTAGTCCTTGCACCCACCGATTCTTACCTTTATCAGGCCTCCAATAGTTTATTTAGCTCTACGTAAAAAATACAGCTTAATGCACTCGAAGTAACACTGGTCAGGGTTTCAATGAAAGTACTTATCCGTTAATATGTTTGTTGCCAATGAAAAATACCACAGAATTTATTTAACTAATCAAATTTTCACTTTCTGTTTAGTAACGTCTGAAAATTCTTCTGTTTGAGTCGACCATTTACAGGGTATCAGTAGCCTCTAAATAAGGATTGATTCAATCTCCTTTATTTGGTGCCTGAGATCAATTGGTAGTGAGTCTGCTTGTGGATCCAGATGTCTTAGGTTCGATTGTCGATAGAAACTAGAGAATGTGACATGTTAAAACGATATTTATTCGTCTCTGGTCGTAGGGATGGTTTCTATGGTTCTTTCCCCTATAGTTTAGGTAAGATAATTAAGGGTGCTGACTACTATAAAGGAAATATTCTTAAACTAGTATATCCTATAATTATGGCAGTGATGAAACTTAAAAATAATTTTAAATCTGTTTTAACCAATTCAAAGAGGACTTTGTTTTAAGAAGAATATATCTAAATTCCACATCAATAGCATTTTATATTTTATTAATGTTATTATTAGGTAATGCTAATATGTATAAAAACCCGATAGCTGTAGACCCTATAGATTGATGTATGAATACATGAAAAAGATCTAGTAGCTTTCTATCTATCAAACCCCATTATAAATAGATTTAAACCTGGGGATAGACAGTTTTATACCACGTGACCTCTGGTATAGATCTTAGTTCTTTTAAAAAGGATTTGTAGCTTTACATAAATTGATAATCATCAGATTTTTAGGAATATGTAAACATAAGAGACAACTAATAAAAGGTGTGCCTTATCTAAAAGATTTGCCATATTTTGCCAACAAATTTCCAAAAATTACAATGTGCAAGTCAAAACTGTGCTTGAAAAACCTTATGGAATATCAGTAAAGCTGAACTCCGTTATAACAGCCAACGTTCCGGGTTTTTACTCAATCAAAATGGCTGGCCATAACAAGAGTTATAGACTAACTATTTATACACATCTAGACCAAAATATCCCTCTTACCCTTCCAAAATAATATTTCCTGATCCGCCACTAATCAATGCTATTATTATGGGAGATTTACGTTGGTAGAGAGTGGGAAACCATTTAGTAAACATAAGTCTTAGCATGCCTGACCTATGTTTGAACACCGACCTCCCCGTCATGGACAAACCAGACGCGTAAGACTATGTGACCACCGATATAAGTGTTAAGGAATGAATAACAGAATTTATCAATTTTCAATGCAATTCTCTTCCTCTAGACACATATATGAAGATTAATTTGGGTGATAAATATCCCCCAAACAAATGAACGTGGCTAAAATACTACCAATAACTGAAGGTACCCTTTATCTACTCTTTGTTGTAGCTTAAAATATATGATCATAGTGTAATACGTCAAGGTAAGACTTCAACTTTTAAGGTTAAATGGAGTCTATCGATAGGCCAACCAATGAATCGACCCTCCGGGAAGTGCGCCATCAGTCTACCATGCAGCTGCCCCTGTGGGACCTGTAACATAGAGTGACAATCAACACAATGAAGACACACCTCGATTACCTCGTTGGTAGAGTAGAGCTTTGGGTAGATTTTCAATAAAGTTAGGTTATTAATTGATCACTAATAAATTATTACTGTAACAAAAACGTTGTAGTATCTTAGTTAAGTATGAAACACAACGTACTCCCCTTCATCCCGTAACCCCTCTGTCTTGACACCATTAGCACCCTCAGTCCTCCTCTGTCCTGACACCATTAGCACCCTCTGTAGCCCTATGTACTGACACCATTAGCACCCTCTGTAGCCCTATGTACTGACACCATTAGCACCCTGCATACCCCTTTGTCCTGACACCATTAGCACCCTCCATACCCCTCTGTCTGACACCATTAGCACCCTCCGTACCCCTCTGTATTGACACCATTAGAACCCTCTGTACCCCTCTGTTTGACACCATTAGCACCCTCTGTACCCCTCTGTCTGACACCATTAGAACCCTCTGTACCCCTTTGTCTGACACCATTAGCACCCTCCGTACCCCTCTGTCTGACACCATTAGCACCCTCCGTACCCCTCTGTCTTGACAACATTAGAACCCTCTGTACCCCTCTGTCTGACACCATTAGAACCCTCTGTACCCCTCTGTCTGACACCATTAGCACCCTCTGTACCACTCTGTCCTGACACCATTAGCACCCTCTGTACCCCTCTGTCTGACACCATTAGCACCCTCCGTACCCCTCTGTCTGACACCATTAGCACCCTCTGTACCCCTCTGTCTGACACCATTATACATCTCCGTTCCCTTCTAGCAGCGCAACAGTGGAAGCCTCTAATCAACCACCCGGTACCCCCACTCTACAATTATGTCGAGCATGACACGGACCTGTACACCAGCTCTTGATACCGCAGGAGATTAACAAGACGCTGTTAACCTTCTGGTGACCCTAGAACCCAGCATTGGACCATTGATCCAGGGCGGAGTCTTTGTTCTTACTCTCTCTCTGGATTCCTGCTACTAGGATCAGTTCCCAGTGCACAGCACCATTATCACAACTATTGTTTAAGAAAATAATCCGACGCATCTAACTACCTATTCGGGTTACGCTCATTACTTTACCTTACATATTACCTTAATATGTTAGGAATGTGGTTGGTTGAATTTAGAGGAAGTTCACCTGCATTTGTGAAAAGGGAAGATAAGCAACTATTTTGGAGTCACCACCCTCAGTACACCCGACTGGAATTTGAGCTCCGATCTTCCCGTCATTGGCAGTACTGTCTATTGCTAGAGTGATGCCTTAGACCAGCGTTTTTTAACCGGTGGGAGTTTGGGGTTAGATAAAAAGACCAAAAAATTTGAGGCAAAAAAACAAATATTTAACGATACATAATCAACGCTATTTTTAACAATATCGAAATCATTAGAATTTTAGATATTGATCTTTTAGATACAATGTTAATATTCGTTCTTTTAATGATAAAACGTATCCATAAAATACTGATAATTTCAATGCCTAGTTCAATGTGGAGTCAGTTGAAAATGGTTGAAGATCGTTGTTTTAGACTATTGGTTCCCAAACTGTGGTTCTCGAACCCCCATGGGGCTCTCGAAATCTTTCAAGGGGTCTGCCAAAATATTTCCGTAATGGCGGATTTTTAAAGAACAGTTTGTGCAATTTGGGAGACACATTTACAAGATAATATTACATAAACTTTTTTAGATTCCTGTCCATTATCTCTTCAGAAAACTACGCTTACTTCTTCTATACCCTCACCAATAATTTGTTTCGCTTTCCACAACAGAAACAGGCTCAGTGCTGAGAGTGAATTGAGACTTTATTCATCGTCTGTGGTCCTGACTTTGAAGCTTTGTGTCATCCAAAGCAAACGCTTTTCTTCTCACTAAGCTTCGCAAATATGTGAGTAGCTGTTAAAACTCGTAAACAGATTTTGAAACTTAAATCGGCATGGAATTTTGTGACTACAGGAAGGGATTTCAGTTATGTCATAGCAACAATTTCCAGTACCCCTTTTTAAAAAAAAGTTAAATGTGATAATATTATGTCAATAAAGATAAGAAAACTTTAAATTTTGCTTATTTAATTTCAGTTTTAATTTGTTGAATAAATGTATAATTATTTGAATTTGCACACACGTAGTTTCAATATTCTTGCATTATTTTTGGTGATGTATCGCACAGTTCCATAGTAGGTTAATTTAAGGTATTAAAACTTTTGATTGCATTTAATAAATGCATTTTATAAAAATTAGGTGTAAAATTAAGTGCATGGCTATGGATATTTATCAGGGGATTCACACAACTCAGATGTTTGTAAAAGGGGTTCACGAGTCTAGAAAGTTTGGGAACCACTGTTTTAGACCATTCGACCACCGAAGCGGGTCATACTGTAATGAAAAAAATAAAAAGAATAACCTTTAACAGGAAAAATAAAAATATATTTTATCTCGGTTCATTCAATCAGTGAAATAGAACTATGTGTATTCTCTTTATTTATATAATTTGTGTTTTAGTTGGGCGCCACCCCTAGTATCTAGGGGGGAAATAATAATCAAAAGAAAAAAAAACATTTACCTCGGCTATCAACTCAGTGGCACGACGACTCTCAAACTCGGGACCACTGGGTAAACTTAAAACTAAAAAACATGAACAATTTAGATAAAAAAAAAAGGATTGTTGAAGAAAAATGTAATTTAGGCTACAAATAAAAAAATGTATAGAATAACAATTGTTGGCACTTTTGTGAATTTATTGTCGTTTCCCTTTTGTCCACATCCAAATCCTACCTATGTAATTCCGGTTAGTTATAATTCTAAATTAACAAGGTATAGCACAGTATTGTTGAAACCAAAAGAAGAGAAAAAAATATATATACAATCAATAAAATTAATAATTAGACATTAAATAAAATGTTAATTGATTCTCTGTATTAGGCTGTCTCTCTGGAAATAAATAAGTTCTGATTTATATAGGAGAGAGACAAGAAATGATTACAATAATCGAAAGTTGAAGAGTTGGTTTGACCTCACCCATGAATAATTAGTCCATATTGAAACACCATCTTCATAAATTTATTGTTGTTTCCCTTTTGTCCACATCCAAATCCTACCTATGGAATTCCGGTTAGTTATAATTCTAAATTTACAAGGTATAGACCAGTATTGTTGAAACCAAAAGAAGAGAAATATATATATATATATATATACAATCAATAAAATTAATAATTAGACAAAATATAATGTTAATTAATTCTTTGTATTAGTCTGTCTTTCTGGAAATAAATAAGTTCTGCTTTATATAGGAGAGAGAAAAGAAATGATTGCAATAATCTAAAGTTGAAGAATTGGTTTGACCTCACCCATGAATAATTAGTCCATACTGAAACACCATCTTCATAAATTTGTTTCACTTCAAATTTTTCCACAGTTTAAATGAGCATAAATATTGTAGTACTTGCCCACACACTTAGCTTCCCTTTTTTTCTACTTTTACCTTAATCCACCACCTTTGAATCACTATAAAATAACTTGAATTGGGAGCTCCATCGATTTGGCTCCATGTTGGACCACCAACCAGGAAAACCATCTTCATAAATTTGTTTCACTTCAAATTCTTCCACAATTTAAATGAGCATAAATATTGTAGTTCTTACACACACACTTAGCTACCCTTTTTTTGCTACTTTTACTTTAATCCACCACCTTTGAATCACTATAAAATAACTTGAATTGGAAGCTCCATCGATTTGGCTCCATGTTGGACCAACAACCAGGAAGAAGACCTCTCTACTCTTTAAAAACCTTCCAATCTTCTAAATTTAAAAATGTTCTATTCTTACTTCCAAGTCAAAAGAGAAAACAAGATATATATAAATAAAAACTAAAATAAATTGTTGGCTATAGACTAGGGAGAAAATCAAAATGAAATGTAGGTTCAATATAAATATTAAAATATAGCCAATGGAATGTGAATAATGTCTTATAAAGAATTAAATGTATATTTCCTTCTGTCAAAAAAATTGAACAGCCCGCTTGTTTTTTCTTCCTTTCTTCTTCTTTTTCAAATCACGAGGTCCTCTCCTCACTTGTTTGATAGCACTGCGCATGCGTTAAAACAAACATGGTCGACTTGAAAATAAATACAAGAGTCAAACACACTTCTTAAAAGGATAATAAATATGCTTAATAAAAGGTAAGTGTTCTTCCTTAAATCCAAATTCCTTATTTAAATTATTTAAAACAATGTTTTACGTTGTTCCTTCCGTCCTTTTATTTAATTTAATAGATGTAAACAGTATCATTAATCAGGCCGGAGACCAGCTGGCGAGCTTCGAAGATTTCACGCGAAATTAAATTAGAAATTGTTCACAAAAGTAGAAAACATAGGGAAATACAAGGTAGGGTGGCAAATAACATCACACTAAATCAAAATTGTATCTTGAAACATAATTTGTGGTGACTACCTAACCTCAAGAAGAGCTTAAGAGTTCTATTTCATCAGGAGACCATGGACGGAAGCGAAAGTTTTGTTTTGTGTTTTTGTTTTACACGAGTTTTTTTAATATATGATCAGACGGTATTTTTTTTAATAGTTTCACTTGCATTGATATCAAATGCCACTTCATCATGGAATTACTTTTTATAGTCCTCTGGAATTTTTTCTTCTCACAGCCTTGAACCAGCACGTCTTATGAAGTAATTAATATTTTTTATTTGGCATCGTGTCTTTTTACCCGTTTATACTATACGCTTAGTAGGGCTTACTAATTAACATAATGGGCTAGGAATTGAGTTTTTTTAAATATATGATCAGACGGTTTTTTTTTAAAGTAGTTTCACTTGCATTGATATCAAATGCCACTTCATCATGGAATTACTTTTTATCGTCCTCTGGAATTTTTTCTTCTCACAGCCTTGAACCAGCACGTCTTATGAAGTAATTAATATTTTTTATTTGGCATCTTGTCTTTTTACCCGTTTATACTATACGCTTAGTAGGGCTTACTAATTAACATAACGGGTTAGGGGTTTATTTAAATTACTATAATAGATTTATGGCAGGAAGCCACCCATAAGGTAGCCTACACTCAGTTTATCCTAAAATGTAAATTAAATGTAAATTAGTGTGGAAGGAGAGTGGTAAACCATTTAGAATTTTTTTTCAATACACCCAGCCAAGATTCAACTACAACGTATCGTCATCAGTGAATCAGATCTGGCGAGGCTGACGCCTGAACCCTCTTGAACAGCGAACGAGTAACGACCATAATATTAGAAAAATATTGACTGGTACTGTTTCAGAAAATTAAGCAAATGGTTAATGTAATCAGTGCAATGATGGATAATTTTGTTCAAGAAGGCAATTCGAGAGTAGAGTTCCAATAACTGTGTTTCCTGGGAGTAAAGTCTGTTCACCGTAGGAATTGTTTTCTGAAAGGCCTTTTTCCATACCAGAAATCTATTATATAGTAGGATATTGGTAGGAAAAATGATCTTTCAGAGACTATTTCCTACCGTAAATGGAGTATAGATAGAGACGTATATTTGCATTTTAAAACAGTGGGGCCCACAAGCATGGTACTTCAAGACGATGACAAAAGTGGTGGCGTGATCTTGATAGTTATATAGTTCCGTGGAAAAACGTAACATGCGTCATGAGAGTAAAATGTGTCAGCGTCGTTTGTGTGCTCTCATGGAGATAACTTCACGATTTACAGGATTGCCGGTGGTGGGTAATGTCGGGGTTAACATCCCTACTTGATGTATTAAGGGTGGTTTTACTTAATTGTTTTACAATCTTCCTCCACGCATATGTGGGTGCATTTACTCTAAATTCTAACATACCCTTGCCTCATTAGTATAAACTATGTTAGTAACCTGGACGTGGACGTAGGATGTGTTAACACACACACACAAGCATCGATTTTGATACATACCCATTAAAGAGTAAAAACCAGATACTCCATTAATAATAATATTATAGAATTTTTTTATTGATGCAGTGGACAGAAAACCAACATAGATTCAAATCACTACAAAACAATGTTAAATATCGGCCACGTTTGGGCATTATAAGTTCTTTGGTACTAATGGTCAAGTCACGTAAGTTTGTCCTGGTTTTATGTAGAGCCTTACATCACTTATTTTACATTATTATTATTATTATTATTATTATTATTATTATTATTATTATTATTAGCACCGCGTCTTACTACCCGTTCGGGTTATAGGCACCTTATTTTACACTCTTGCAGTGAGGTGTCACTGAGTTAATAATTATAATAGATTCTACGTTTAAATCACGATATTATCATGTTCTTTCGAACCGGCTCAAAAGCCTTCTGTTATATCTTCTCTAAACGCCTAATCTTCTTCGAAAGATCTGAAGGGATCTTGATCAATCAATCTTATTCACTCGCGTACTAAACATGATTCGGACCAGTAATAGTTGTTGACAAAGATAACTCATTATTAGATTTTTTACCAACAGAAAACTAGTAAAATGTCAGTTATTAAATGTTATGTTTTTTTTTAATGTAACGTAATATGAACTTACATTTAAACAATCACTTAAAGAGTTCGTTATTTTAATAGACAATAGTTTACATTTACCCTAAATATATTTACAAATCATATATTTTGGGAGGAATAGTCACCTTTATATTTTTCTACAATTACTTCTCTTATTAACTTTTTGAATGGAAGTTTTAGTCCATCCCAGAATTAAAACCGAATAGATGGGGGCCATTCGAGAACGTATTATTTTGAAGTTCTGGTTTCATTCACTAAGCCAATCGGGGCCATTTTAACGTTATAAGGCTTAAATAAACAGTTTGAAATTTGTTTGAGTGAAAGGGTAGAATTTCATTTTATAGCCAAGGTTCCGAAGGCTTATGGAAGGATCCAACTCGTAATTAAGTACTTGTTGAGCAAAGGAAAATTCTGTGTAAATTAGTGATGCTAATGATCACTTCGTTCTATTCTAAAAATTGATTTCGCAGGTACTCAATCTTTATATACTGTTTTCTTTTTGAATTATAAAGAGTAGGGTGTTTTTTTTAAATTTCAATCGTTAAAAGTTCGCTATCCGTCCATCTGGTCATAGCCTTAAGTATATTAAGGGTGTACAAGTGAGTTTTGAATTATTTCGAACGTTTTACTTTTTTGTCACAATTGAAAAATGTTTGTTCTAAAATTAACAATTTTGGGGGCCTTACTCAATATTTTAATTTCCCATGGGAAATGTTTAAAGTAATGTGATCTGTAGCTGTCACTTTTGATAGATATTATCAATGGCTATAAAATAACACTAATATAATAAATAAAATATTATCAATGTGGACCAGTTTACACCATAAAATAGTTGGCGATTTTATTCTCTAGTTTAATAGCACTGAAAAAGTCACTCACTGCGAGGGAATTATTCGTTAGCGAGTAAAATCAATTAATGTAATGGAAGCTTACAATATGGCTTCTATCTGTTGCGTTACTTATGTGTTTTCCTTGTCCGCATTCTAACATAAAAAGGACGATCGTACAATGTCTAATACTTGTATCTATTTTTTTTAAATAAATAGATCGATTAAATGATAACAAAGAGTCACTCATTGTTATAATATGAGATAGTTGTTATTGACCTCGTATTATGAGCAGCATTGCTCATTCACTGTGTCAAATGCAGATCACCTGTGGATAGTTTAACCATTCGAATCCCGACCAAATCGAAGTTTATTTTTTCTAACTTAATGCGAAAGCAGATTATTTGCGAGTGAGTGACCCTAATTTCATTAAAAGTTTAACCCAAGGCGTTAATAACCAATAACTTGTGTCAAGAGCATTAAAATTGTGTGTAGGCCTATGTAACCTACATTCCCGACCAGTTAAATTTGACAGTCCATCACAGTCATTTTGGTAATGACCCTAGAGTCGAACACATATCTTAAATAACTAAGAATTATCTACCTCGAAGATAAATCTTGTCACTTTTAAAAATTGACTACTGTTTTGAATGGTAAAATTGATAAAACACAATATTTTAAAGGTATATTGATATAAATACACTTTTAAATAACTTTTGGCTTGTCAGAAAATGCCAAAGTAAGCGTAAACATACGATAGCCGCGAGGCACAGGGATCAAAATAATTAAGAAATATATATTAAGAAATTATAATTAACTTTGAATGTGGTAATTAAGCAGGGCTGGCTCTAGGAGAGGAGAGGGGGGTGCATGGTAGGTAGAGGCCTAGGGTGGCAAATTCCGAGGAGCGGCAAAATGAGATATTGAACTTTTTATTTTTAATTTATGTACTGCCTATTGGAATATTATGATGCTATTTGCCACCCTACCTTGTATTTCCCTATTTTTTCGACTTTAATGAACAATTTCTAATTTAATTTCGCGTGAAATCTTCGAAGCTCGCCAGCTGGTTTCCGGCCTGACTAATGATTCTATTTACATCTATTAAATAAATAAAAAGGACGGAAGGAACAACGTAAAACATTGTTTTAAATAATTTAAATAAGGAATTTTGATTTAAGGAAGAACACTTACCTTTTATTAAACATATTAATTATCCTTTTAAGAAGTGTGTTTGACTCTTGTATTAATTTTTAAAGTCGACCATGTTTGTTTTAACGCATGCGCATTGCTATCAAACAAGTGATTTGTAAAAAGAAGAAGGAAGAAAAAACAAGCGGGCTGTTCAATTTTTTTGACAGAAGGAAATATACATTTAATTCTTTATAAAACATTATTCACATTCCATTGGCTACATTTCAATATTTATATTAAACCTACATTTCATTTTTATTTTCTCCCTAGTCTATGGCCAACAATTCATTTTCGTTTTTATTTATATATATTTGGTTTTCTCTTTGGACTTGGAAGTAAGAATAGAACATTTTTAAATTTGGAATATTGGAAGGTTTTTAAAGAGTAGAGAGGTCTTCTTCCTGGTTGATGGTACAACATGGAGCCAAATCGATGACGCTCCCAATTCAAGTTATTTTATAGTGATTCAAAGGTGGTGGATTAAAGTAAAAGTAGCAAAAAAGGGAAGCTAAGTGTGTGTATAAGAACTACAATATTTATGCTTATTTAAATTGTGGAAGAATTTGAAGTGAAACAAATTTATGAAGATGGTGTTTCAATATGGACTAATTATTCATGGGTGAGGTCTAAACCAACTCTTCAACTTTCGATTATTGTAATCATTTCTTTTTTCTCTCCTATATAAATCAGAACTTATTTACTTCCAGAAATACAGACTAATACAAAGAATTAATTAACATTATATTTTATGTCTAATTATTAATTTTATTGATTATATATATATATATATATAATCAATATATATATATTTCTTCTCTCTTCCTTTGGTTTCAACAATACTGTGCTATATTTTATTAAATTAGAATTATAACTAACCGGAATTCCATAGGTAGGATTTGGATGTGGACAAAAGGGAAACAACAATAAATTCAAAATTTACCAACAATTGTTATTCTATACATATTTTTTTATTTGTAGCCTAAATTACATTTTTCTTCGACAATTCATTTTTTTAATCTAAATTGTTCATGTTTTTTAGTTTTTAAGTTAACCCAGAGGTCCCGAGTTTGAGAGTCGTCGTGCCACTGAGTTGATAGCCGAGGTAAATGTTTTTTCCTTTTGATTATTATTTTTCCCCTAGGTACTAGGGGTGGCGCCCAACTAAAACACATTTATATAGGTAAAGAGAATACACATATCTCTCTTTCACTGATTGAATGAACCAGATAAAATATATTTATTTTTCCTGTTAAAGGTTATTTTTTTATTATTTCATTACAATATATAGCTTTAAAATTAGATTTTGAATAATAATGAGTTTAAATCTATCCAATTATTATTTGCAAATGTTTGTTGTTGAAAAATTAATATAAAAATAACTTAAAATCCGGTTGACTTATTCTCTTCCGTTTGTTTTCGGAACTAATTAAAAGAAAGGAAAGAGTTGAGGAGATTGTGACACAAGCTAAGACCTGCACAAGTAGTAGTAAATTATCTGTACTGTCAATAACGATGTGAGTGAACAGTAGATACAAAGAATTTATTGTTCTTACTCTTTGATGTATTTTCTATTTTGTGAAGTTTTCTTTTTAATAACAATACGTTTTATTAGTTAAACACATTAAAAATTATGTTTTTTTTTTTATGTTTTGAGAGCAGCATTTTCATTCATTGCCTAGGGTGACAAAAGGTCACGAGTCGGCCCTGTATTAAGTATTGTAAACAACGGATGTTAAAGAACTTCTGGCACAATTGCTATACTGAGTTTTTCCTGTGAGTGAAGTCAAAGCTTTCTACATCAAAGCTTCTGCATTCCCATAGAAACGGTGTAGGGGATAGCTTGTGTTATGTGCTGACAAAATATTCTCTGGACGATAAGATAAACTCACCTGACAGTATCAGTTGCCAGTGGGGTGGGGGCTTACGCCTACCGGAAAGAGCACTTGCTGTGTGAGTCAGTGGTGTAAAATAATAAAACATGTTGAAACCTATACCACATGTTGACTCCTAATTACTGCTTGCACCAATGACAGAAGAACGGCTTTCAGGCCTTGCATTACTACATCCCCGTTATGATGTTCCGGTAGTAGTGAACTAGACTGTTAACCGCTTTGAAAACAATGGCAATTGCAAATTCGAATTTGTTGATTAAAACTAAAAGTGTTAAGTTAATTATTAGATTACTAAGTTTAGAATGATAATTCAGTGTTTTTTATTAAAATTCTTAATTCGTATATTAATACTAAGACATTCTAAGCCTATTCATACTATATCGTGCAAGCTAGCAATCTTACTTTGACATATTATACCATGGTACCATCTTATAAGCTGCATCATAGTGGAACCTTGCAAGATAAGCGTACTACCTCTTAGGATATGAAGGGTCCATATTTATTACTTTTATTATGACAGTGACTATATGTTTAATGTTTTTATGTAAAAAGCTGAACATTTTTCTTACGCATTCTCTTATTATTATTATTATTAATTTTTTCTTTTTGTAAACCAGTAATCGTATTATTATACAAATTAGTATTAATTTAAAAAATTATCAATTAAAATAATAGCTTTATACTTGAAGGAGATTGAAAACCAATTCCCCCGACAACAAGCCCTAGATCCGCTCTTGGTGAGTGCTGTTTCATCTATGTGCCGGGTGTAATTAGTTCGTGCTAATGAGTTAAAATTATGGACATTATAAATGATGTTATAGACCACAAAATTGTCCATGCACTAATAAAGTGTAAAATATCTTTTTGACTATCCTGAAAGAAAATAGTCTTATCTTGACAGATTAGGAAACACTAGGGCCCGTATGCAAGGATGATGCTAAGCACGGCCAGAGTACAGGCAGAGTATGAGCCTCGTGCTAGTACCATCTATGACGCAATATCTTGAGTCTCGCCAGAGCCTGGTCCATTTTCACGACAGGCCTCATGCTCTGCTAGTGCTCAGCCTGTACTCTGGCCGTGCTCAGCATCGTCCTTGCATACGGGCCTAGGTGTACCTTATCTTATAAGGTTACGCCATAATTTAATCCTTACACTGAAAGATAGTTGTCTAGCTATCTTTCAGTGTAAGGCTGTATATTTTATATTCATGCATATCGCATAACTAATAATAAACAATGCATAGTGAACAACGAATACTTATAAGAATAATATAAAGGCTTATCATGAAACATAGTGTTTAAAGTATTATTTAAATATTTTGTCTTTTATCAATGGAACACGGCCTAACCTCTCTACTGGATAATGACTCTAAAAATACGAAAAATAATGGTTCACTCGAAAAACAAAGTTAATTACACTGAATCTTTTAAAACATAGAATTAACCTAGTTTAAGTTTTGTTTGTAATATTAAATTAAATTTGATCCTCATTTTATTATTGCTATGAATATTATGATAGATCTACTTATAAATAATAGAATAAAAATTTAATATTTCCTTTTTATTTTAAGTCAAAATATACACACAATCGTAGCTATTGCAGCTAAAACAAAGAAAATTCTTGAATAACAAACAAATACTATACAACCACAAGGCATTTCAAACATGAACACAGAATTTAATTTCCGTCTGCTTGTATACTGGCATTTAATTGGTTATAGTATATCCTTACATTCTCATTGACTGATAGTCTCAAATTCAATTAGTAGTATCTATACTACACTCTATGCATAACGTACATAAGTAGTTAAATTAAATTAAATATATCCACTGTGCACTATTCACTAAGGATCGATTATAAATGCTATTAATGAAAAAAGTATTTAAACTAGTTAATGTAAACCCATTCTAAACAAGGCTTACTTAAAATATTATTTATATACCTTAACAATTCAAAAAGCTTTTTATTGTGATTTTTGATAAAGATCAGTACTTTCTAAGGGAATTAGGGTGTGTGTGTGTGTTATAGGCCCCACTATTCCCCTGATATCTATATTATATTAAAAATATAATTATTTAATTTGATAATGATGAGTAAATCAGTCTTTCCACATTCAAAATAAGTAAACCCGCTTTAAAAATAAGTTATCTACTTATCAAAGGTGGGTAATTGTGTTATTGATTGTATTATTCCTTCTAAAGCAAATTAATATTAATTTACTTCCATAACTTTAACTAAGTCATTTTCCCTTTTAATATTATCGTCCTGTTTCAAAAAGAACAATAGCGCGTATTCCTATTTGTATTAAACTCTAAGGCTAGAGTCCACTTGTGCTGTGTGTCAACAATGCATCCCAACCATCTAGATCCGTGTCAAGTACACTTTACGTGCACCCTGTCAGAATTTAACACCAATCGTTTCTTAGATCACATAAAGTCTCCTAGGCTAGATTCGGGTCACTACTCATTCATCTCGTCGGGAATCAACTCCAATATTTTAATCAGAGTCAGGAAACTTAAGCTTACTCTCTATCATGCTAAAACAAAAGCATCAACTGAAGCTACCATTATAAAAAAAATACAATTGGAACCGTGTCACAACCATAAATTTACTTTGGAGGGTACGATAGGGCATTGAATATATTGAAGCTACTATTACTGCAGTTTTTCTCCATATAATGATTTTAGGATCACTTTTAATGTTTGTAAAGTTTAATTGCTTAACATTTTAATATAAAATCATTATGATCATGTGTAGGCCTAGAATAAGCGTATGCGCTCAAAATATTTCCAGTGAGGCAGGCCCTACTCTTTATTTTAATTGAATTTCAGATTATTGTGTATGTTTTTATTAAAATAATTGATGGTTCATTGTGGAAATGAAGGTTATAATTAACAATGTACTCTACCTTGGGTGCACCAATGAATTTGAATATTCTTACAATACAAATTCAAAAGCAGAACTTAGTGTTATTCCAAATACAACATGGCAAGGATAAAAAATATTCGTTATTTTTTTTAATATTCATGTCATTCGTGTTCTATGGACTCCTCGCGTTTACCGCGAGCTAACAGAGAGAGTATTGCTACTTTTTTTTTTATTACTAAACTTAGCTGTTGGCAGCACTGTTCGTAGCGCATATTGAATTGATAGAAAAAAAAATTGTTAAATAAAAATGTCAAAATAATGGTGTAAATGAACTATCTATTGAAAACATAAAATTTTAAGGAAAGAAGATGGAGAGGTATGCGAACAAATTGTGAATTATCTGGTGGAGGACTAAAAGAAGCTGACTACGATTTAGGGTTTGATTAGTAAACATACGGCGTCCGCCACACAAAGCTAACGCCATGGTCCAATTCGAAAAGGTTCTAATTTAGATACATTTTTAGTAAAGTATAGTGAATGCTTTCAGTGTTGTACTGTGTAGATAAAGGAATTCTCCTTTTAGAAGATTTTTAAAATATTAGTTGACCTTAACAACTTATACTTAATTTTAGCAACATACTTAATCTTTCCCAGACAGGGCTCACTATCTAGCCTCAAATACGGCATGAAAAAGTCGGGTGTTGGAGGCTTTTTAGGTGTTAATTACATAACGTTTAGGGTTGCCACCCATGCAGTAATTATTTTTTGTGATTGTTCTAAATTGCATATTCTAGCATATTCTACCTAATCAAAGAGCTATGCTGGGATTATGAGCAACTTAACGTAAAGGATCTCCTTGTGTGTTTAAATGGAAGATGGTGACCTGGAGGTCTAGGGGTAAGGTGTCGGACTTCTGTGTTGGGGATCTTAGGTTCCATCCTCTGTGCCTGCACAGATTGATCTGATTGCCAAACCCTTTCCTCACCTCTGACAAGACTTGTATTAATCACAACTTGTGAATGTGTGTAATTCCAGGCCTCCACTGTGGTTTGGATTCCACGTTAAGCTATAAGTCCTCCATTTTAACTTACAATCACCCTAACATTACACATTAGTGTAAATGCATATAACCCAAATGGGTAGTAAGACGCGATGCTAATAATAATAATAATAATAAATGGAAGCAATCATGATGCAGTTAACTTTGTCCTGGGAGGTCTGTTACTTTAAGTGAACGTTACATGAAGGGTTTCAAGTGATCTAGCCAACCACTCATTATGAGAGTGACATCAACAGGGCTATTTAATCATTTATTTGTTGGTATTATGACCAAGATTCACTCTTTAGCATAAGTTCTAGTGATCAGACATTGAAACAAAATAATTAAACTAAAATAAGAAGGCTAAATTTTTCAAAAAAGTTTAGTAATAGATATTTATTATATCGATTGAAAACTGTAAACATTCACTCACACATCAACATTGTACAAATAGTACAAATCACAGATCATACTTGAGAATGAAGGTGTTTGGTTCTAGTTGTAACAATAAGTTACACGAATCGTGATCACACATCTGTTTTATTAATGACGGGATCACAATCAACTTAACTTTAAGTTAATGTAACGTTCACTTAAAGTTAATTTAACTTAAGAAAACAGATGTGTGATCAGGATTCACGTAACTTAACGTAACAAATCAGGCCAAACATCTTAATTCTCGAGTATGATCTGGGATTTGGACTATTTTTACAGTGATGATCTGTGAAGTTTTACAGTTTTAAATCAATTTAATAAATATCTATTATTAAACTTTTTTGAAAAATTTAGCTTTCCTATTTTAGTTTAATTATTTTGTTTCAATGTCTGATCACTAGATCTTATAATAAAAGAGTTAATCTTGGTCATAATACCAACAAATGAATGACTAAATAGCTCTGTTGACATCACTCGCATAATGATAGGATGGCTAGATCACGTGATACCCTTAGAGTAACGTTCACTTAAAGTAAAAGACCTCCCAGCTCATCTCTTACGTTAAGTTAACTGCATCGTGATCACTTCCATTTAAACACACGAGGAGATCCCTTACATTAAGTTAACTTTGAGTTAACGCTAAGTTGATCCTTTAAGTGAACGTTACATTAAGTTAAAGTTAAGTTGATAGTGATCCTGGCATTAGAGAAGAAGTAGATTACAGTATGTTCACAACAATTGCAGCAGTACTCATTTTTATTCTTCCATTTTAGTATGTAGCTTTTATTTGTCTTTTAGTGACAATGCTGTTCATGGATGAGCATGTATTAGTTTATTTAACTTATGACTATATAAACTAATATTGTTAAATATTGGTAGGGGCCTACCTATGCAACTTGGTTTTATTGAGCTCTTAGCTTAGTTCATAAAATGTTCTTAGCAAATATATAGCTATTACCTATGTTATTTATGTCCTTTCCACTGATTGCCACAAAAAAAATTCTGGTCCTATCCAATATTTAAATAATTTCTGAGGCAGATAATTACGCCTTATCGCCACCATAGAAAAGGTTCTTTATTTTATTTTTGGAAATGTGGCTGCTATACTAATCTTGCATGTTAAATTTTTTATTATCGTAGATAGGATTCTCTAATACTAAAGGGTATTCAACAATTTAACAAAATACCAGTATCAAGAATATTCTAATTTAATTTTTAATATAAATTAGTTTTAGAGCTCTAATGCTGTTTTTTTGTAGTTTGGCGCCAACATAATGATAATTATTACAAACTTAAAACTAGACCTAGACCAGGCATGTCAAATTTGTGAGCCACATGTGGCCTAATCCATGCTTCTGTTCATCCCCTGGACCTTTAGATAAACCACTATACAATGTGGCTCTAGTCTTCTTTTTATAAATGTTGTAGGAATACATCATTTGTGATAATGACATTGGAAATTTGTCATTATTTAAGAAATCTAGTTGGGTAGCAACCAAATAATTACTCTTTAGGTACACACCAATTCACATAAATGTTTAATTCTGTGCACCAAATATGTGTGATAGGACTACTGTATAAGTTAAGGGTTTCTCTTATGAAAACAACAGACACCCATTAGTAATGAATTATGAAAGTGATGTCAACACAATTAAAAGCTTAACACTAAATACAATTGCTGCAAATTAAATTTTCAAAATTCTGAGAAAAAATCATGGGTATTTTCTTAGTCTTAAAATTTAGATACTAATTACAATTCATTTTTTGTTTCCATAAGGATTTTAGAATTGAATTTTTTCACTTTGGATGGTGCCAATTAAAAAAAACACATGTATTTTAAACTTTCAATTTGACCCTCATGATCAAACAAGTTTTGACACCCCTGCCCTAGATCATTAATTTTAACGATTGGGGTAACTGAATGTATGAATGAAAGAATGAAATAATAATCACATTATGACAAAAAAAAATCAACATTTAGGACATGTTCTATTTTACATTTCATTTCCTCTTACTTATATTTATCATTGTTTCAAATTCAAAATTGAGATTGAGAATTCGTAGGTAAAATAATTGACCAAACTATAGGCCTAGTTTTTATAATTTTCTTAGATTTGGCATTCAAACTTCACAGGAAAGAAAATACAAGAATTAAGTTTCATAATTAAGCTACATACTTGCGCGATCTTATCCCCAATTAACTTTACATCTACTAAATGGAGTTACAAAACTGACATAAATTATCAATAAATAACAAAATCAAACTATTTCAAATAATATATTTTGAAATGTAGGTTAATGGAAATTGTATATTTATACTGACATTTTGTTTAGGCCTATACCCGCACCTGTGGTCTTGCAAACAAACATGTAAAGCTAAACTTATTTGACAGTGGTGAGAAGATCTGTCCATGTAATATAGTTAGTAGCTAATAGCCATTAGCACTGAAATGTAAAACTCACTAGTATCAATCCTGTCTCTTCATCAAGAGGATAATCATAGATGGTGTCCGCATGTTTGTGCTCATAAACTTATTGTTAGAATTACACTTGCACCTCACTTCTTTTGTTTTATTCATCCTCATAAGCCATTTTGTACCATTTCTTACTGCTTGTTTGTTGTATATTTAAGGTGGGGATATAGCGAAAGTGAGAAAAGGACAGTATTTTTGGAGGTTTTATAGCAACACATTTTTTTTTGTCAAAATAAATAAAATATTGTTTCAGTAGACATTTTCTTCACATGGTGATATCAACAGTTGTTTGATATACATCATAAGCATTAAATGAGAAACTTTTTAAATGCAGAGAAAAAGTTGTGATTAAATTCCAGGACACCCTTGACAGATATTCAAGAAATGTTGATATCACCATGTGAAGATTAAACTCTATATTAGTACCGAGGCAATATTTGATTTATTTTGGCCAAAACATGTTTTGGTATAAAAACTCTGCAAAAATACTTTTTCTCACACTCCTTACATACCCATATTAAGGATTTAATTTACCAACAATACCAAATTTGATCAATTTTAATTTCCATAGGAAGGGCCTTTTAAAAAATGCAAGCAAAATTAATATCATTTGATTGTTATTTTATGGGTATTGTTAACATTTCTCAAGAATGACATTTGCAGATCACATAACCTAATGTATGAATTTGTGAAAATAACTTTTCTAGTGGTCAGATAAGGTCCTTTCTATGAAAATTGGACTATATCTAATGTTGTTTCTTGCCAACAGATTCAAATGGTTACTATACTGTGGTTGTTTCAGATTATGCTGGGTCCACAGGACTTGCTCCATTGGGATCTGGTGCCAATAGCTGTCTTAATCCTCATCATAGCCATCCCTTTTCTTTACGACTCGCCCAAGTCTGCTATTAGATATCATGGCTGCTATGTTGTCTATATCGCAACTGTTTCTATTACAGCTTTTGGGTCCATACCTCTATTCTGCCTCAATCCACTTAATGTCAAAAACATTCTGTAAGTTAAACATACAACATGTGTCAGTCATTTGTGTTGGGTAGCATAAGCGTCAACTTTCTGTATTTTCGAAAGTGTGAGGGAGTAGAGTTAACAATGCTGGATTCAAACTCCAATGAATAATTATTAACAATAGTGTAGTTTATATTACACACTAATGCATTTAATAATATTGTAGTTTTTCTATATATAGGTCGATTTCTAACTCTACCAACAAATTTTAAGGGGCTGTTCAGGATAAGTAGCCCTATTTTATTGTTTTGATATGGTGAACCCATGAGCGGTGAAACTTCCTCACTTATGTGAACAAATCATGCTTGGCTGCATAAATGTCAATAGGACATGGCAATTTCATCATGGTGCATATAGTTAGTATATTAAACATGCTTTATATTGATTACGTGTAGTTATTACAATAAACAACATTGATCATGAATATCGTGACAAAGTGTACACCACCACACCATCGACTGACATACTTGCTCTAGCATCTCAAGGGTTGTCCCCCTCGCAGTCTGTGATAATACGAATAGCAAGGTCCATCTTTGTCTGAACAGGAGTCTCACATACCAAACTTTGGAAATGTCCC
Source organism: Timema shepardi (assembly GCA_902151425.1). Classification (NCBI taxonomy): domain Eukaryota; kingdom Metazoa; phylum Arthropoda; class Insecta; order Phasmatodea; family Timematidae; genus Timema; species Timema shepardi. The sequence continues at coordinate 46,355 of CABFVX010001122.1, forward strand.
AACAAAAAAAAACTACACGGGTGTTAGATCAAATGATCTTGCTGGCATTGTGACAGATTTACCACAACTTATCAATTGGTGGCCAAACCATCCATTGAGGTGATTCCTAACATTGATGGCAAAGTTGGCTGGAGCACCGTCTTGTTGAAACCATATACACCTTCAAATTATTAAAGACAGCATGTGAAGGACGTCCAGAAAAACTCTACATGTTTCCGTTCAATCTCAGGGGAAGCATGTAAGGTCATATAATATAACTATGCATGATGCGGGTGGGACGACATAGGAGTGCATGTGGGTTTTCCTCATCCCAACTATGGCTGCTTAGGTTGTTCCATTCCCTCTCTTGAGAAGTCTGATTCGTCTGTGTACAGTAAGCTGAAACTGTGGCTCTGCTACACTGAAGAAACCAATTAGCAAACTCCTTTCTTTGTGGAGAATCTTCGAGCAGAAGCTCTTACACCTTCAGAGGATGGTACGGGTGTAGCTATTGCTTGTGTACAACCCTACAAACAGTCGATTGACTTACCTTTGAAACACTTCCAACACAGCGAGTACTCATAGAGGGATTTGTCAGTGAATGCTTACAATTAAGATGTTTTTGTATGCTGCTGACAACCTGTATCATACATAGAAATGCGGAACGAGCCTGCCGTCACAACATATACTTTACTTGATAGTGTCATATAACTGCTTTACCATAACATAAATGTATGTTGGCCAGCTCTTTAAATGAATAATATAATATTGTGACAACTCTCGAAGCAGCAAACCTTAACTAAACTGACACTGCAACGAGCGGGGTGGTGTGTGACACAATGGGTGAAGTGAATAAAAGATAGTCTACTTGGTAGAATCTAGGGCTTAGACTTAACGCCAACTAATGTCAAAGTGAATAATTAAAAGCTAAGTATAGGCAAATGTATCCAGACCATAAATAAAAGTAGATTATACATTGGTAGATACAACCCAAGGGCTAGATACATCTTGTTTTGTACTATGAATCAGTGTCTATGTGAAGGGAAAGTTGAAAAACATATTGTTAAGAAAACCCTTTCAGTACAACTGGTGTGGCCGGACATATTTAGACTGGGCCATTTTTAGGTAGTGGTTCTTTGTCAATGCCACTTTTTTTTGTTTTTATTTCTTTGTCAACACCGCTATGTACTTCCCTAATAAATCTTTAGACTAGGAAATTTTTAGGTAGCGGTTCTTTGTTAATGACATCCTTATTGTAGTTGTGTGTGTGTGTGTGTGTGTGCATGGGTGTGTGCAAAAGATACAATTAAAAAAACACTGGTGTTGATGCGGTAAAAGCTTTAGTAAATAACTAAGGTGTGAGAGGTATCGCCATCATTTTTGGGAATTCAAGGCTCCTCCAGGTGTTTAGTCAGTTACTGGCAAAAACTCACCAGTTAAAATGTCAACCTTTTCACTTTCAAATCGTAACAGCTACTTACATCTATTAACATCGCTCAGAACATGATACATTTTCTCGTGTCTGACCGGCAGGAACATTGCCATGATCAAACTGATGGACACTGCTGAAAAGCTAGCATGTCCCCTCCACGTCTTTAAAAGACCTAGATGTATCTCAACTAAAAAGATAGATTCTACTTTTTATTCACCCAATAAATCTAGCCTGACCAGAAAAGTCAAGATATATCTAGGCATACTAGAGTCTACAACTTGTATTCACATAAAACCTAGATACATCTAATCTAGCATCTAACATCTAGTTTTTATTTACATTTCTTACTGATGTAACATGAAAGTAGTAATGACACAGCTGTAAGATGAGGCTGCATGAGTTAAGGGGTAGTATTATTCCTTTTAAACAAATAGACTTTTATTACTCCAAATCAAGGCTCAGGTGAGTGACTGAGTGTTAGTTCCTTATCCCAAAACATTAAGAATGGCTACTTACCCCGAACAGCCCATTAAAGTTAATTGGAATGGTAGAGCTCAGAATCATCCTGTTTGGAAAGTAGAATATTCCAATTTGACCAATACAATGTGTACATATTATTAAATCCATCAAAATGAACTCATAAAACTTTATAACACTCTAGAGTTAAAAAATAATCAACATTTAATTGGTGTGAAATGGACAGTGAAACAAATTGGTATAAAACGTTAATGCTCTGCATGAAATAAGCTATGTGACTTTCTTCTATGAATAACATTATATACCTAAAAAAAATATTTCTAAACGCCGTTAATAAAATAAAAAATTAAACACTACAACTGTTTTCCTATTGGAGACACTCTTTTTTTAACATGGTGCTGGATAAACTGCAAATTCATTCCTTCTCATGGTAGACTTGGAAATAATCATGACTGCAATTTGTTTAAGAGCAACTGATCAGATTTATTTGAGAACAAAGCAAGTGGTGTGGTTTGTTTGGTGAATTCTGCCTTATGGATTCTCTTAGGTCTGTTTTTAATCTCTGAAGGCTATAAAATAACCTGCTGCACTTAATTTCACTGGTATGGTCAAGACATTGTGTAATAATTCACAGATAACAATAAACATCCAGCAATAACATGCTGGCTTGTAGAGTAGAAGATCAATGACCCATGAATTATACTTTTTTTTTAAAACCACCATTCAGAAGCATCTTCAGGTTTGATGTATTTGAATCTCACATTAGCTATAGAAACCAGGAAATGGGTGGTGCATAGTCTGCTTGTGTTTTCGATATTTGAAAATTAATTCACACCTATTTTTTGTGAGTGTTTATAAATAAATTATGTATGTATTCATAAGACAACTAAACATTTATGTCACCAACTGTAATAATTTTGAGGGACATTAATAATTGACAAGCTTACTATTGTAACAACATAATACAGAACTATCTTAACTTAGCATGTAAATATTCATATAATTATGGCTATTATTTTTATATTATGTGTGTTCACAGTTTTATTTCCAAAATCCTGAAGCATGTAACCAAGCTGATTGGAATAACTTGGGAGCTTCGAAATGGAGAAATCCTAGCAGAAGAAAGAGGAGCAGTTATTGTGGCCAACCACCAGAGTATGATAGATATTCTAGGTACTATTTTGTTAAAATAGGGTTTTAATATTATAGAAAGAATAATTATCTCGCAAACATTCAAATTGATGTTCAATAAGCATTTCCTCAATCATCAAGGTTGATTGAATGTATATTGTGTCTGAAACTGGATATTAGGCCCATGTATCAATTCTCGGATCCCCTCATATTCTTAATGAATCAACTCCTGAGCATTAGTATGGTATTGATTCAGTTGTGGCCTACAGGTTGATCTGTACAATATGTCTATGCCAGGAATGTTCAACATCTGGGAGGTGATGGACAAGTGTGCAGCCGTCGCCAAGAAAGAGATCTTCTATTTCTGGCCGTTTGGTCTGGCCGCATGGCTTGGAGGTGTAGTCTACATTGACCGGCTCAATGGACCAAAGGCGCATGAACAGATCGACAAGGCAGCTAAGCTTTCCGTCACCCACAAGGTAATACAATATCACAACATAACCATTGTATAAAGCTACGATTTCTTTTATTAAAAAATCCCTAAAGTAAACCATATCTACATAAATATAAATCACATTTTATAGAAGAGCCTTCAGACTTTGATAAACATCTTGAAGCTGATGTGGTTACAGTGATTTTAAGTTTACTCTAAGCACTGGTACGATGCAAGTGCAAGATAACATATACATACTTATTCTAGCTCAGCTAACCTAACAAAATTAGATATTGTTTGAAACACATTAGTGATTTGTGTGGTTTTTTCTGTTTTAATTGGAAGTTAGCTTGCAATATCTGTCAATAATAGGGGTGTACGAAGCTTTGAAAACTTTGAGAAAAACTTGTAAGTTTAAAAAAAAATTCTGGCTTTGTAGATTACAAAGTTTTGCCAAAGTTAATATCTACATTTATATCAAACATTTATTTTCACTGTTGCGTATTCTATCATATTATGTAAATTAAGATTAAGGTTGTAATTTCAAAAAACATAGTGCTTGAGAAACATGTAACAATACTTGATTTATCAGCTTAAGACAAAATCTGTAAAAAAGAAATCCTCAAAACATTTTGATATAATTCTATGGTATTTAATAGGGGTGTGTGAAGTCCACTTTTTCAATTCGAAATGAACTCGAAAGAAATATATGAAATATTATCAAAGCCAAATTGAAGTTTGAATATTTTTTGTTAGTTGTTTTACGCTTGAAAAAATATTATAGTGTGGGTATTTAAATTATTTTATGCGCTAAAATTACATGGCAAATGTTTTATTGTACTATTCTTTGTAATATTTGGTTTTAATATAATAAATCAAGTTACTATCACAACTTACACTTGAATTACTTCAGATTTTTTCAATATGAATATTGTTTATGAATGTACAAAACAGCTTAGTAATAACTGAACTTAAATTGAGTATTTTAACTGTCAATACTTTTATTGGTGAAGCTTCAAAGCTGGTATTTTTTAAACACCAAGTCCAAGCTAATGTTTGTTTCGAAGCTCCGCACACCCCTAGTGTTTAAACTTATATAAATAAACACATAAAAAATATTTTTAATATAAAATTTCTCAATCTTCGATTTGGCATAGGTATTATTTCACTTATTTGATTTGGCTTTGTTTTAAATCTAATATTTTTGTTAGTTTCTAAATATTTTTGCTTGTTTGAATATCGCTATTTCCCTAATATAAATCTGTGCTACAATGAATTCCAAACATATTTTTAATTCAAAATATGTTTTAAAAAATAAATATTTTATTGAATCCCAAATAATTTAGTTGGAGTAGTTTAATGTTTGTTCAAAATGTTTTTATTTTCTTCTTTTCCCCTCTTGTTTGATAAAGGCAAAAATAATTTCCTATCTATAACTATATTATATTTGGAAGAAGGTATAGGAAAGATGGATAGAAACATATAAAAGGGGGACGAACACAATATGGCCTTTACAATGAAAAGAAGAACACAGTTCACCCTTTACACTGCTGCCAATGGACAAAGAGGGAATGGTTGCCTCTTAAAGAAAATTGATCGTCACCGCCCAATCCCCCGACCCAGGTTGCATTCTATCAAAACTCATCAGGGAGGAGTGTGAAACGCGCAACGCAACTTCCTAAAAGAGAAAACAAAAAAACCACAAAAGGGGAGAAAAAATAAAATGGTAAAGAATGATAGAACACATAGATAGGAACATGTAAAAGGTATAACATAAAGGACATTGGATGCGAATTTATAATGATACAACTCAATAAGGAAAACCTCTTTTCGTTTTATGGGGTAATTGTATTATATTTGGAAGAAGGTATAGGAAAGGTGGATAGAAACAAATAAAAGGGGGACGAACACAATATGGCCTTTACAATGAAAAGAAGAACACAGTTCACACTTCACACTGCTGCCATTGGACAAAGAGGTAACTAGTAATAAAATGTACATGTGGTGACTCATACTATAGACTAAATAAGAAAGGAAGAAGATGCCACATTTTTCCTTCTTTTTTTTCGGTGGCCTTTCTTTATTCAACTCTCACTTAATTATTTAATTTTCCTTCAAATGTCAATCAATTACCATTATTATAAAATTAATTTAGTTTTTTATTTTGATAGGTAAAGTTGTGGATATTTCCTGAAGGCACTAGGAATGATGACGGAGACAACATGCTGCCGTTTAAGAGAGGTGCATTCAAGGTAGCCATTGGTTGCCAAGTACCAATTATTCCCGTTGTTTTCTCACCCTACTACTTCATCAACCACAAGAAGAGATATTTTGGACAAGGTAACTTTTCTCTATACTTTACATACTGGAGGACTTAATTTTAACCAGGCAATATTAAAAGACAAAACGCCTATTATTTGTTGAATTTAACCAACATATGGTCTTTAATAACTTTCTCTGACTTTGTACGACATATTGCTCATTTGTCAACAACAACACAAATAAAAACAACATGCACTGTCATCACATGGAAAACACAAATTCTAGCAAAAGGTTATTTGGAATAGAGCACTAGGCTAAATCATGATTTAAGTTAGGAGGGATAGCCAGTACACTTAACTTGATGATACTGGGGTATAAATTGTTTAGATAGAACACTAAAAACACACACAAACACATTTTTAAGGACAAACTTCCGCTGTCACAGACAGCTTCACCAGGTCAAGAGAGTAGACTGATGCTCTTGGCTGACCTGCAAGATTGACTGTCCACAGCTGACTGTTTATCAGTTATGATATCACACTATAGATGATGGCATTTTGAATAATAGATAAATATAAAAACTAAACATACATTATGTTATATACACTATTATTATTGTGACATTGAATGTAATAATAAGTGTGCTGGTAGGAAGCAGAGGAATTACCTAAGGTTGAGGTTAGAGGCTTGTCTGGATTTTATGAAATATTGGTGGGTCAGTTCTCATATCCTTAGTTGTGAAGGGTTACATATTCCTTTGTTCAGGAATTTAACCACGTTGGTTGTGTAACAGTGATTAAAGTCCTGATTATGGGTGCTACAGGCTTATATTTATTTTTCATTTTTGTGTCATGTCGATGACCATTCATTCTTTTTCTTAGTGTTTCTGTTGTGGGACCAATGTATTGTGCTTGGCACTGGTTGCATTCTAGTTGGTAGATGATGTTTTCAGAATCACAAGTATGGTGGTCTTTTATAGAATGGTTTATTTTAGTTATGTTAATGGAGAATGAATGAATGACTGAGGGCATCAGTCTACTCTCTTGACCTGATGAAGCAGTCTGTGGCCGATGAAAGTTGTCCTTAAAAATGTGTTTGTGTGTGTTTTTAATGTTCTATCTAAACAATTTCTTTTCCAGTATCACCAATGTAAGTGTGCTGGATATCCCTCCTAATTTAAATTCTAGCAAAAGAAACTATTATAAGGTTTTTAATTATTAACTTCAACACTTTCCTCTACTGAATAATTTCTTTAGTCCTGGTATAGTCTGATCCCTGATAGAATTTTGAATCTAGGTTTACTACGTGGCTTAGTTATTATATCCGCAATTTGATGTTCAGAAACTACTTTATTGATATATAGAGTGCCCTCTGGCCTCTGTTTCAAGCTTCCTCTTGAGAAACTTTCTGATGCAGATATGCTTTGTCCTACAGTGCTTCTCGACAATTTTATAGTCTTCTACTTGAAATCTTAGGTTCCTCTTCAATTCCGTGAGTTCTTCCAAAAGACAATGTAACCATACCATCTCACGAGCTGTTTCACTGGCTGCAACAACTTCTACTTCCATTGTGGTGATAGAAAAAGAGGTTTGCCTTTAGCTGAGCCATGAATTTACTTCGCCCACATAAATACACACTACTGCTGAGGTTGATTGTCTTGTAATCAAGTTGCCTGCATGATCATTATCACTTTAGTACTCAAGAATTCCTTCCTTGAATTGTAGCATATAGATAATTCCATAGTACCTAGAACTATGCAGGTAGCGGAAAATGACCTTGATTAGAATCAACTCTTAAGTTGATTTTTCCATTTCTCCTGATAAAACTCCAACAGCATACACAATGTCTGGTAGACATCCTAACATCAGGTACATCAAGGCTCCCACTGGATGTTCTTTTATTATTGGAGTCAGAGCTGGTCTACATTCACTCATACCAAAACATCCTAGTGTCTTCTTTCTCTAAGCAGTTGGAAACACTCTGACTGAACCATCACTTGTGTGTTCCATTTCTAAACTTAGGATGTTTTTCTTTCCCACTGGATGTTATTTTATTATTGGAGTCAGAGCTGGTCTACATTCACTCATACCAAAACATCCTAGTATCTTCTTTCTCTAAGCAGTTTGACACACTCTGACTGAACCATCACTTGGGAGTTCCATTTCTAAACTTAGGATGTTTTTCTCTCCCACTGGATGTTATTTTATTATTGGAGTCAGAGCTGGTCTACATTCACTTATACCAAAACATTCTAGTATCTTCTTTTTATAAGCAGTTTGACACACACTGACGGAACCATCCCTTCTGCGTTCCATTTCTAAGCCTAGGAAATATGACACAGATTTTGAAGAAATCTTTAATTCGCATTTAAGTTTTTCAATTAATTTTGCTGCTCCCCTTTTGTTGGATTCGGCTACCAAACCATCATCCACATACAAGGCCACAAGCAGCTTTTGCGATCCTTTCTTCCTAGCAAACAAACAAGGATTAGCACCACTTTGCTTGAATCAAAATTTAACAAGGAAATTTACAATACGTACATTTCAAAATTGAGGTGCTTGCTAAGTCCATATTATAGACTTTTCTTAAGATGACATACTTTATTAGTGTCATCACTATAACCTTCTAGTTGTTGCATCTAGATTTATTCATCCAATTTTCCGTGTAAAAATGTGGTGGGGGCATCAAATTGAGTGTCATCCCTTCATTTGCTGCAATATTCAACATCGTCCAAATAATGTCTAGTTTGGCTACTGGACTGAAAGTCTGTTCATAGTTTTGTCCTAAGCGTTGAGAAAATCCTTTGATGACTAATCTGGCTTTAATTTAAGTCTCTCAATAGTTCCATCAGGTTCTTTCTTGATTTTATGCACCCACTTGCATAGCCTTACAGTGGCGCAATAATTTGTCCACTAGCCAAGTTACACTTTCTTTTAGCGATTTGATCTCACTTTCCATTGCACATTGCCGATCTGTATTCTGGTTTCTTGGAATAGCTTCAGTGTACAAACTGGGTTTATCCATGTACATTTTTTCACCACCTGCAGTCAAAACATTCATTGAATCTTTCCAGAGGTTGATGCCTAGAGCGATCTTGGAGACTTATTTCTGTAGTCAAAGTTGCCACGGTGTCTTCTTTTGCTTCAATGTACCTTAATACTTTTTAAAATTATCTTCTTTATCATCCATTTCTTCAGATTTTCTTTCACAATCTGCAATTGGTAAATCATACGTTTTCTTCAGAACTAGTGCTTGCTCTATGAATACAACATCCCTTGAACAAATTAGCGGATTCATATTTTTTGACCATATACAAAAGTTTCATTACTGTCATATCCAATCAAAATTCCTTTTTGTGCCCTTCCCTTTTATACATTTTCTTTTTTCTTTGACAAGGGACATGCACAAAGCATTTACAACTTATAATGTGAAAGTGTTTTAAACCTGAACTCTCTTGAAGCCACAGTTCATACAGGGATTTCCCTTCAATATTTGATGATCCTGTACGGTTCAGTATATGACGGGGTCGGGGCAAAAACATGATAACCCTCATTTGATGAACTAATATTTTAGAAGTGATTTCTGGTAATCTACATCTTAACTGTATGTTATTTTTATAGTCAGTCAACACCTTAAGGATGGCTAATATCGTTGAACACTTTCTTTATTTTGTATAGCTAGATTTACAGATTTCATAGAAGTTTAAATAGTGAAAATATCACATCTAAATCAATGAGGGTTATCATGTTTTGGCACTGAACCCCTCATATATGCTGCCGTGTTTATCATTTCTGCCCATAAAGTCTAAGGAATCTTTTCATGTGCATACATTATAGCACGAGCTGTTTCGACTGTTTTTCACTTATCTATTATACTGCAACCATTTTGCTCTGGTGTATACCGCATCGCCAGTCACCCTTTGATTTCATTTTTTCTAGAAGATTTTGAACAGCCCTACTATCGAACTAGCTCCCATTATCACTAAGAATTTCCTTCACAACATGTCCAGCTACTTTATCCTCCGATAACTCTTGCTCCAGTTTAGCTGGAACTTCAAAATTTTCTATCATGAAGTAAATATAGTGAAAATTACTGAAGTAATACTTGAATAGTACAAAGTAGCGATAGCCTGTAAAAGACTGCATAAATGGATCACATACACCACTATGATGGATAGGTTCTCCTGGTTGAGTCACTCGCTCCCTTGTACCAAACTTGAGCCTATGAACCTTACCATGGACACAGCCTTCACATAGCTTATTATTTAACTCAATCTTGATTCCTAACTCATGTTCAATAATGACTTTGACATATATCTTATTCTGGTGACTTAACCTGTCATGGTACAATTGTAAAAGGTTGTTACTAGACATAGCATTCACATCAATTGACTTCTTAGGAATCACGTTCCTCAAAATAAATTTGAACAGTCCACCATGTTGATTTCTAAAACCAACAAGTTTCAGACCGCTATTCTCTTTCAATACACATACTTCAGCTGTAGATGTGAACTCACTCGAAGGACGTCTCTACTCAGCAGACAGAACAAAAAACATTCTTCTATATATTAGGAACATACCACACTTCACATAGCTATTTTCTCCCAATGTCTATTGACGTTAGAATGATGGATGAAGACAGGAGAGGAAGAAAAGCAACTGTGGATGAAATATTTTGAGAATATGCTCAACTTAGAAGAAGAAAGAAATGAGAGGGAAATAGGGGGGCTGCAAGAAATAGAGGAGGAACGAGGTGGAGGACACATTAAAGAGGATGAAACAAGGAAAAGCACTGGGTGTGGATGAACGGATTGTGGAAATGATGAGCGCTGTGGGTAAAGCTGGTATACAATGGTAATAAAGAGTGTTGAGAGTGATTTGGAAGGATAACAAGACCTTCTTATGATTAGCATCACTGATACTTCCAGTCCTAATAGTCAAACTGATATTGACTTTTTGCACCCATTCTTATTTTTACTTAACCATTATCATTTTATTTTAAAAAAATGGCTTTAATTAAAGCAAATACTACGAATTATTTGTTTTGTTTGATTTATTTCATTTATAAGTTTTTAAATACCATCACCACAAATAGACACATTATGCTAACAAGTAGGGAAACGATGACCTGAGTATGAGAGAAACCAGGATGAATCACTGGTAGCAGAGCATTGGCAGGTAAAGCCAAAGGTACTGGGTTAGGTTCTCGTGTCCAAGCTGTCATTTTTCACTTAAACTAAAAACTCAATTTTATTTGCTGCTCTGCAGCATAAAATATTACAGTAGAGTCTCAGAAACTCGATAACTCGACATTCTATGTATCTTGACACGTGCACGTTCACACAGTTGTTGGTGCCAGTAATCACAATCCAAGGTCATTCAACTGTATAACACCTCAGTTTGTTTGTGTAACTCTAGTGTTACATTCGTGCTGTGGTGTTTCCACAAGTGCTGTGTTTGTTAGTTCTCCCTTTCAGTAACGTGTTCTTCGAATTAATACAATATTATATGTACAGTACTGTACTGCATTTCTTTATACTACACGTATGTATATACACCATTATAGTAACACCTAATAAATTGTACTATATGAATATTACTGTTACTGTACCGTACAATACTACAGTACAGTTGTACCTATAATATTCAATACTGTACTGTGATTCATTCTTGTTTAGTAAACATGCATCTTATCCCAAGCTCATTGGTAAAACTCGACATTTCATTAACTCATCACCATCTCAGTCCACATTAGGTTGAGTTTCTAAGACTCTACTATATTTATAATTGAATGTGCAACTGTATGTTGTGGGCTTTTTTTTTAGGTAAAATAATCATCACTGCCCTTCCCCCAATCTCTACGGAAGGACTGACCATGGATGATATTGACGATGTCATGGCGAGGACAAGGAAGGTAATGGTGGAGGCACAAGAAGCAGTCTGTAAAGAAGTGCGTTCAACTCTACCTTCAAACTATATCAACTTTGACTGAGTTTAATCGTTAGTCTTAAAGCATAATTCACACTGACATACATTTGCCCACAAACATGGAGGCAGATGTATAAAAACTATTTATAAACGGTTTGGGGCTTCTGCCCACACACACACACACAGATAAACGTATGCGGGCAGATGTCGGCCTGCATTTGTATTCCATTGAGGAGGATGAAGAACACACATACATTTGCTCAAATACACAGCAGTGAGGATGGCCACGGCAGACAGACATATGTTGATTGACAAAGCATGCCTCTCTCCTTATCTAATAAGTTTTGGTATTGAGAGGTGAGTGATACGCCACACTGATATACAGATAAACAGACAAAAAGAGCATCAATTTCCTTCGAGTACTATAAATAAATAAGATAAGAACTTGCCTAGTTGATGTTGGCTATGTATGGCCATAGTTCGTTCCTCCCCCCCCCCCCCCTTTTCCNTAGTTCCTTTCCCCCCCCCCCCCCCTTTTCCGCCTTGCTTACCCTCCTGCCAAAATACTATAGACTTGAAAGATCTGACGACTTTCATAGTTTTTAAATTAAAGCTCTATCTCAGCGGTTCTCAAACTTTTTTTTAGAGTGTATCCCTTGGCCATGTCTAAGAGCTTAATATACTCCCAATATAAAATAATCCCAAATGATAACTTTGAAAAAAAACAAGATCCTCTGGTAAATTATTGATCTCTTTAATCTATTGGGGACAAAATATCTATTATCAAAATATTTCAAATGTGACAAAGATATTTAGATAGAGTCCTACTGTTATAGCCTTGACATTATCTCTTATTGAGAATCGTTATGACCATTAAAAAACATAATTTTACTGTAAAAGTTCTGTAGAAACGTTTTATACATTGTCTTCACAAATTCATTCAAAAATAAAGAAAAAATAAACCTAAACACATGTTCAAATAAATATTTTTAATTGTAATTCTGGAGCTAATATATTATGAATCCCAAAGTTTTTCTGTGAGAGAGGGGTGTGTGGTTGCATGGCTTGGCACAAATTTTTGATGCCTGGTTGTCCAGTTGAAACTTTCAAGCGGCTCCAAATTTAGCCTATTGCTCTACTTATTTTTTTTTAGGTACACCATGGATCAAAAACCACTCTCACAAAGATACACTGTTGAGAAATATCATCATAAACTTGATGACACGGTCAGCGATATGAAGAAATTTGTTCAGTCTCTGCAATCAAAAGTCTTCCAAAGATGTTTTCTTGAGCCTGGAGTTGAAGGTTTCACTATAGGACAGTTCAATAATCTCCTTTTTTTTTGTTGAAAAGAAGTCTGATAGACTGAATCTTCCCTTGCAAAAAAAGGGTCCTACATCCAGAACTCGCTCTCTAAATGCTCAGGAAAATATTTGCCAAAGTCTTAAATCAAACCCAAACAATGCTCTTTTATGTTGTCGAACTCAGAATCATGAAGCTCAAGTTCATTTTCTTCCACGAAATTTTCTAAGGATGGAAAGAATGACAGTTGTCCCTTCCCAACTCCTTTCGTTGCAAATTGAAGTTTCATTTTTAAAGATTCTACTATGTCATGAATCATAAAAGGTGTTGAGTGTTTACCTTCCAGACTTTTATTCAACTCATTCAGTCGTTGAAATATGTCAGCCATGAAAGCTAGCTTGCACAGCCACTGATCATTTGTAAATCATTCACTTAACTCACACTTTCTATCAGAGAGTAAAACTTGAAATTCTTGTTTCATTTCATACAAAAGAGTAAGACAATTTCCTTTGGAAAGCCACCTTACCTCAGTGTGTAAAAGAAGATGATTATGCTAGCTACCAATTTATTCACATAAGATTGCATATAATCTTGATTTGTCTGATATGAAATTAATGGTCTTCATTGCTTCTGTTAATACTATTTTCAAATCATTTGCTCATTAGCTGACAACTAGAGCCTCCCTTTGAAGACTACAGTGGACAAATTTTGCCTGAGGGGTGGCGTTCTCACATAACCCCTGAAAATTCCCATGTACCCCTGGGGTATGCCCACCCTAGTTTGAGAGCCGCTGCTCTATCTCATACACTATGTTTTTTTCAGTGTGCAGCCGACATACAATTGCCTAACATATTTGTATGCTTCTCTTGCAAACACAAATGCAGTTGCACAGTGCATTTGTTTGCAAACATGTCTATGCGGGCAGTGTTTGTCATTGTGCACTATGCTTAAGATGAACCCACCCAAAATCATCTAAGTATGATAAAACTTTTTTTTATAGTGTTGATACTTAGAAGGATGGTGAACTGTTTAAATCTTTGTAATTATCATTCAGGAGAACTTGCCTACTGTAATATATATTGGTAAATTTAGTTTTGCTATGTAAATAATCAGTGGAATTATATACACTATTTATCCAGTATCCACGATAACCTAAAAGGGTTTACAATGTATGCTTGAGACTTTAGTGTTATAGTGTGTGTGAAAAGTTTTAAAAAAAGTTTTACCATAATGACACTTTTGATAAAGTTAAGAGTTATCCCTTACTATACTTCTTGACAAACTTTCATGAGTATAGTGTTAAGTAAAATAGCTAAATAGCATTTTTAATCGCTAATTACCTCTTCTTCTCCCCCCCGTTTATTTGAGGTATTTAACAGCACTTTCTAGACCAACTGATTATATCAGCACACGAGAATTTCTATGAGTGAGCAAAAGGGCCTACCAATTTTACCAGGAAAGGTATTTTCACATACCTTCCAGAGTTCTTTTACATGCCACAATTGACATGGAACTGATGGCTCTATTTCCTGTCAGAAGGAAGTTGTGCTACAGAATGTTAATGCTCGAGAAAAATCTATAAACCCCAAACCCGCCTCGGTGGCGTAGTTGGCTAACGCGCTTGTCGTGTTAAGCTCGACCGCTGAGGACGGGGAGATTGAGGTTTGAATCTCGGTCGGGTGAACCGGGGGTGGTTTTTCCTAAATGGTTTTCCACTTTCCCTCCACGCAAATGTGGGTTCACTTCCTCTAATTAAACCTCCCCATTTCCTAATCCATTAGAGTAATTAGTACTTAAAGCGTATAACCCGAACGGGGCTAAATATTATTATATTATTATTATAAACCCCAACCGAGTTTGAATAAGTGAACATTGGGTCCTGAAGCGAGCACTTTATCCCAAGACCATTGAGTTTGACTAAGGACATGTTAATTTACATAAAAACAATTCCTTGTTTAAGGATTTCAAGTAATTATATTGTACAAAAATACATAAACAGGTTTTCTTTGTGTTTTCTTTTGTAACAGTTCTCTATTATAAACATAATTTTATTCTTGAAGTACTTTATCATCTTTATCATTATCTTCGGTATTTTCTCTTGTTCCATCCTCACTACACGTAATGGCTGCTTCATGGAGAAAATCGATTGTTACCGCCCATGTTCCTATCTAAGTGTTCTATCATCCTTTACCAATTTCCTTTTTCTCCCTTTTGTGTTTTTTGGTTTCCTCTTTTAGGCTTTTAGGAAGTTACATTGTGTGTTTCACAGTCCGCCCTGATAAGTTTTGATAAAAATGAAACCTAGGTGGAGGGATGGGCGGTAACAATGGATTTTCCTCAAGAGGCAGTCCAATTATCAGCAATGTTAACTATGAACTGTGTTCTCCTTTACATTGTAAAAGCCATATTGTGTTTGTTCCCTTTTATATTCTTTCTGTCCTTCTATCCTGTACCTTCTTCTAAATATATATTTATTATCTCATGTACCTCCTTTCTTTCACAACTTGTGAATGTGGGGAATGCCAGGCCTCCACCGTGGTTCGGATCCCATGTTAAACTGTAGGTCCTCCATTTCATCTCACAATCACCCTACCATTACACATTAGCGTAAGTGCGTATAACCCGAACGGGTAGTAAGACGCGGTAATAATAATAATATATAATTAGGGTGCCCTTAAAGTGTTAACTATAAAGTGTGGTCTTTTTCTTCATCCCTGTACTAGCCTCGTTTCTTTCACTCACATTTCTAGCATTTTTATTAATATTTTAGTGTTGGAAAGCATTGTGAATTACTTTTTTTTTCCAATAGCTCACACCTGAGGTCTTAAAATGAGATACAAATAGATTCTTCTAGGCGTGTGTATGAAACTTTGACTTAGCTTTGAAACAAATATCAGCTTCAACTTTGTTAGGAAAAAATTCTGGCTTAAACAATTTTGTAGCTTTGCCAATAAAAATATTAATAACTCAAATACTCAATTTATGGTCAATTATTGCTATTGGTTTTATATACATTACAAATTGGTATTCATATGGAAAAAATCTGAAGTAATTGGATTGTAAGTTGTGATAACTGATTTACCAGAATAAAACAAAATATTACAAACCATAGATAACCACAATATAATATTTAAAGCATAAAACAACAATAAATACACCAACTTCTATTCTGCTTCAAGAATATTTTCTATGTTCGATTTTAGCTTGTTCTGGACTTAAAAAGAGCCTATCGTACACCCAAAGTTATGCCATTATTTTGTTTACAGGAGGTGGTGTAGAAAAGGATGGTAAAAGATTTTTTCCTATACTTTTAGAAATGCACGTTAAATAAAGTGCATTCATTGAATTGGAAGTTCCAGGGCTACCCTGGGTGGACTTGGCACCACCCAATACTTTCTTCTATTAAATAAAATTAATCATTTTAATAGTATATCGATAAACTATAATTAAATATTTTTAACAAGTTAAATAAAATAGACAATGCAGCCTACCCTGAGCTTGTTTTGACTTTCACTGAATTTAAGCAAAAATTGTACATTTGATTGATGGTGCTGCCATCTATTATTATTATTATTATTATTAGCACCGCGTCTTACTACCCGTTCGAGTTATACGCTCTTACGCTAATGTGTAATGGTAGGGTGATTGTGAGATGAAATGAAGGACCTACAGTTTAACGTGGAATCCGAACCACAGTGGAGGCCTGGCATTCCTCACATTCACAAGATGTCTTGTCAGAGGTGAAGGAAGGGTTTGGTAATCAGATAAATCTTTGCTGAGACCGAGGATTGAACCCCGGCCGCCAGTATAGAAGTCTGACACCTTACCCCTAGACCGCCAGGTCACCATGCCATCTGTTCACACCTATATTACAAGATGGTAGCACAAGCAGTCCAGCATTCACCCACATCTTGTAAACAGTCCTCTACTCTCTTGTGATATAGTTAATAATGAAGGATTGGTTGGTCGGCAAGTTTTTGTTATTTCTGTGCTTGGTTGATTGATTGTGAACCTGAGTAAGAAAATAAATATGTTGCAATATCTATTTTATTCATGAATAAACTGTTAAAAAGTGTAGTGTGTGAATAACAGGAGACTTACTCCTCAAACAATGTAGTTAAAAATTTCTGCGCAGCTGCTGACAAGAGTATATTACAAATATCACTTAAAAGGGATTCCAGAGTAGAAAACAAACAAATTAAAAACAAGTGAATGTTAATATATTTACTCCACACATGAGTTAAGATTTTAATGATAGGCCTGAACAACCAGTTTCTCTCTTTTAAAAATAACTTGAATAAAACGTTATGCATAAAAGTGAGTTCATCTCATGGCCAGTCAGCCTACATTTTAGGTACATACTTTACTCTCAAACCTAATATTGCATTAAAGTAGGGATGTGTATGTAGGCAATTTACTTTGGTCAAGTTCGAGTCGAATTTGAATGAAAAATAAAGGGGTCTTTTCAAATTTGCATTATTTGTACAATAAATATTTCAAGTTGAATTTCTGTTATAGATCCATATATAAACCATAAATAAGTGCAAACACGGTTACTAGAAAGTAGGGGTCGTGCGCAGGTACGCTCCAGGGATGACGTAGCCTGGACACCACCAGCCGACTTGGCACGTTAGCATTACTTGAACTGAGCATTGGCATATTACAGGTTGTATAAGATACACTTCTAACTAATTCTAATAAACGTATGGGTTCTTACAAAACACAAAACTACAAATTCATCAGTTTCAGGATATTTAATTTTTATTCTGTCCTTCAATTTTGTGAAGACGCTTGAACACTGGTTAACAAAGCTTCCATGAAAGTGATTAAATTCTTTTTCCATTTTGATGACACCGTTGCAAATTCTCCTGTGGGTTTCATTAACAATCCCCTTGATATTATTTGCAGCCAGTTCATTCCTGAAGGAGAAGTGTCTCTGGTTAGAGTTCCGTACATGCTAGCTTTTTCTGGATACTTCTTCTTCACTCTGTAGGCGATGTAGCCGGCAATCATTTCCAGTAGCTCAGTCCTCTCTTCAATAGTTTCCTGTATTGAGTCATCTTGTAAATGTTTAAGGAGGCCATCGACGGTGGACGGGAACTCAACATCATATTCATTGTCAGACTGTTCAATTTGGGTGGACGCTTTGGTTTCGTTTTCATCACTATTATTTGACAAGATTTGAGGAACCGCGTCTTATGTAGCCTAAGATAGAATGTCTGCACTAAGTTTCTGAACTCCTTTTTCAAATAGACAGTCTTCACTGTTAATCACTTCACCAGCATTGCGGCTCAATATTAGAGAATTCTATGAGATACAGTAGTGTGCATAGAATAGCCGTAAAACTGTCCTAGTCTTTGAATCTGAGAAAAGTAGCCTTCAAGTATGTCCTGGTTACATCTAGATGCCAAAATATAAGTATAACCTTTAGATTTCAAATCTTTAAACAGACCACAAAGGCTATTTATAGATATCAAAAATCCCTTCGTAAAGGAAGAAGTTTGTCTGATTTTTTATTTGATTTTTTCATCTTTCTTTTTTTCATTTTCTTCCTTTCTAATTAATATCATTGTGAAGATTAGTTGGTATAGTTGGTTTAGCACATCATCCTGCTCATTTATACAACTATCATAAGCACTTTTTAAAATGTACGTTCTGCACACTGGGATTCGAGAGTTTAGTATGTCAATCCCATTGTTTACAATCTTTACAGTTTCTCCTACATGATTGAACTCGGGGAAGTTATAGCATATTGCTTTTCCAACAGTCAATGAAAACAGTTCTGTGGCTTTCCTTACTTTCTGCCTCTCCTTCCCAGCTACAAGAATATGCTTCATAGATATATTATGCACATATTGTAAGTCTTCTCTGTCACTTTGCAATTAAATTAATTTTATAAATTCTTCTTTTGTAACGCATGTTCCACATTCAAGTTTGTATCCCTCATCAAGCAGATAATTCCATAACAGCTTCAGAGCATGTGGGACATCACAAAAAAAAAACCATATATTTTGATCTTCACTTGATGGATTTTTTCATTGGCGGTTTAGCCTACGAGATACTCAAATCAATCATCAGTTTTCTCTTTGAAGGTCCCATATCACAGACGAATGCTCTCACTCTGAATCTAGTGTTTTCAACCACTTGAATGGTCTCGATTAGCAGTTTCTTTGTGGCTGCTGTGTCGAAGTTATAATTTATAGGTTGCAAGCCACTTTCCAACCAAACATCTTATTACCATAACTTGGACATTATTATGAGGCCCTCTCATTAATTCTTCATTTTGATCAAAGCAAAGATCACTGTTAACCTTCATCTCATTGAAGCTAAGGATGACATCTTTCTCAAATTTTGTGAACAGACTTGCTTGTGTTTTTAAAATGTCGGTACTCAGGCCAATAAATTCTGGAGAAATGGAAAATTGTCTAAAACGCTGTTTGATGGTAACTTCACTGGGAAGGGGATATTTTAACGCATCTCTCACAAAACCCAGAGCTTTGTATGAATGCACCGTAAAGTGACAGCCTTAGCAATATCATCAGATAACCAATTAGAACATCTTCCTTTTTTGAAGGCTTGTTGCAGAAAATGCACCCTCTAATACACAAGAAATGTTGCTTAATTGTATTAACTCATAATTTTCTGAATTTAGTTGTTCTTGCAGGTTCTTAACTTGTTGTTTTAATTTGTTGTTTTCATCTTTCATAGACTTTAATCCTACAGACAGTTCAGCAACACTATAACTATATTCCTGTGTATTTTCATAGCCTATTTCTTCATTTACAGATTCATTTCGTAAGCAGTCTGTATCATTGTTTGCTGTTAACTGTAAAAGTTGTTGTACTTGTTTGCGAGCATGTCATTTTTCTGCCCGTATTTTATGTTCATTACAAGTAGGCCTAGTCGGACTTACAACAGTGCTACATATTGGTAAATTTAAATGAGGAACTGAATTATACTTTAACACACATTTTATAGGAAGAAATAACTCACTCTTTAAATCCCTTATATAGTCTCATTCATCAAAATGTATTGAGCACAAGCGAGTGATATCAACGGCAAATGAATCGGCCTACTTGCATTATCCACTTTAATTAGTTTCATTGTTTTTAGGAAACCAGTGAAAATGAATTCCTATGTCCTTTTAGTGTCTATCATGATTTGTACAACTGGCCATTGTTACAAACTCACATTTGATGAAACTAGACTGTTATTACACAAGTAAACACATTCGGTGACTGACGCATAGATCTCAGCTGAAGTTAGCTTGGTGTCCACTTGACGTCAGGGGGCGGGGCTTGCCACTGCGCATATGGTTCATGACCTCTACCGTCTAGTCTAGTAACCGTGAGTGCAAAACAGTTTTTAAATAATTTGTATGGGAAAAAACTTATAACCACATAAACTCAAATTTTTTAATAAATAAATATATTATTTTAAGATCTTTTTTAGTTTGACAAAAAGGAATATGACGGAATCTTGTTTCCTATAAACTGATATCCCAAAATTGAATAAAATCAATCAAACTAGGAGTTTAAAAAAAAAGGTCGAAAATTTTGGGTACTCAAATTTTTCTAGTTTTGTAAAAATCTTCAAGTGTGTGCAGTTAATAAAACTTGACTCAAACTCAAATTTTCTAGTACTTGCCCACCCCTACATTAAAATGCAGTTTTCTGCATTCTTCACTTGACAACAGTGAACTTGGGATCACTAAAATATTTTTTTACTTTTTAAATATTTGGTTTTTAATTTTAAAGTATTTTTTTGATTTGGTAAAATAGTTTCACTGGTTCTTCAGGTTAAGAGAGTAAACTAATGCTAAAATTTCAAATTATGAATAATGTGTTCTGAAATAAACATGTGAAATTGTAGAAAATAATGCACCAATCAAGGTAAAAATTCTAACTGTTTGATACCTCATGGAGTGTTGGTTTTTACTTTTATTTGTTTATTATTTTCTACAATTCGTATGTTATTTCTTTAATAATGTTAAATTATGCTTTTAGCACTAAATTTCTTGAAAGATAAATATTCTTGCACAAACAACCAAAGAAACAGTCTTTAAATTGTGTTTTGAAGTTTTAAAGTGTAAAATATAAACAAAATCTTGAACATTGGTCTTAAAAATGCAACTAACATTTAAGTGCTGTTAAGGTTTTGTCACTTAAAGTGTATTAACAAAAAAATATACATCTTTTAATGTAAATTTTCTTAAAGACTTGCATTAATATTGTTCTAGAATCCACACTAGAGGCACGAAAAAAAATACACTACCTATATGAGTGAAATGTTTTGAAAGTGAGATTTTTAAAATAATCTTTGTAAATTCTAATGATATAACTCAATAAGAAAAACCTCTTTTTGCTATATGAGGTAATTGTATTATATTTGGAAGAAGGTACAGGAAAGATGGATAGAAACATATAAAAGGGGGACGAACACAATATGGCCTTTACAATGAAAAGAAGAACACAGTTCACAGTTTACACTGCTGCCAATGGACAAAGAGGTAATGGTTGCCTCTTAAAGAAAATTGATCGTCACCGCCCAATCCCCGGACCCAGGTTTCATTCTATCGGAACTCATCAGGGAGGAGTGTGAAACGCGCAACGCAACTTCCTAAAAGAGAAAACCAAAAAAAAGGGGGAGAAAAAGGAAAGTAGAAAAGAATGATAGAACACATAGATAGGAACAAGTAAAAGGTATAACATTGAGTTATATCATTATACATTCGCATCCAATGTCCTTTTCCTGTGTTTGTCCTTTATGTTATACTACACATGCCTATCTTGACCTTTTATTAAATTTTATGAATTCAAAATATATGAACATTTGACCCAGGAAAATTATTTCAAATGATATAGTTACTAAATATAACTTAACATTTCATACAATTTTCTAAATTGTCTGTATAAAGCCAAATATTGCCAAGTGTGAACTTTTTGTTGAATAAATAAAATAAACTCTATCCCTTTATGGTGGGTGTGGCACACAAGTATATAGTAACAAGATTCCACATAGATTTGAGACTACTATGATCAATTTAAACTCTGGAGCCATAAAAAAAATTATTTTACGTTCTAAAATTCCTGTTTTTAAAATTGGTAGTTACTTATTATATAAAAACATTGCTTATGAATTTAAGACTAATGTTGATTTTAATAATATAATATGCCCCAAAAATCACTCGTGAAAATTGAATAAAACCTTCCGTAAAGGCCAATATAGGGGCTGATTTCTACTTCCGACTAACTGATACACCGTTCATATTTATGTCAATTTCATTAAAGTTCTGCCTCCCGATTATGATATAGACAATATAATGGAATGGAACGTTTGTACAGAATAACAGGCACTTTCAAATTTATTGAAAAGTTATGAGGATTAGATTACAAAAGTTGTGTAAATTATTTACCAGAAAATAAAGTTTTACTTCCAACAAATTTGTATAGTGAAAAATTAATATTGTAACATCTCTTTTACACCATACAATGTTAATGCCACAGGCATAGACATCTCGACCCAAAATATTACAAAAAAAAAAGTTATAAATCATTCTCACCATTCCCACTTAACAATACAAATCTTAAAAGAGATTTGTTTGCTTTGTTTTGTTTCACCTATGGAGAAGAGAAGTGCACATGAAGTTTAGGTAAGTGATGGACAGGGAGTACTTTGTACCCATCATCATACATGTAGCAGAAACATAGACATTGAATATAAGAGAGATTAGGAAAGTGGGGGCCATGGGAATGAAGTTTGCAAAGACCATGTTAGCTATCACAAGGTGAAACAAGCTTAGGAATAAAGTTATCCTGGAAATAATGAGGGTACATTGAGTACATGAGATAGTAGAGGAATAAAGACTGAGATGGTATGGGCATGTAATGAGGATGGAGAAGGAGAAGATACTAAAGAAAATTATGGAAATGAAGTATGTAGGGAAAAGACCGCAAGAGAGGCCAATAAAGAAATGGGGGGAGCAGATAAAGTGTGCAAGTGAGAGTGGAAGATTTTTTTACATCCATTGCTGTTTTCAACCTGTGGCCTGGGTCAATTTTTTATTCAATCCATACCGGCTGGATAGGGTTGTCGTAGCTCCATATAACTTGTAATCTAACTTAAGACTAAGATAAGCACAACATCCAATATCGGCCATTAATTCATCACTATGAAAGGGTAAACCCACATTTCACCATTAATAAATTTTTCGGCCATGTCGGTCGGTAATTGAACCTGGAATTCTTAGCTCACTGACATGCACACTACCGGTTGATCTAATATGTTGGATAGACATGGTGGCTACCTTTCATTCTATTAAATTTTATCTTTAATCAACATGGTTGGGAGTCAAGACTTTTCATATACATCTTGGTTTTCCTGTATATTTTTCTCATTTTTCGCCATGGAATCCATATTAGCATGATAGAAATTGATACCAACCTCTTTTTTTACTTTTTTAAATGGCCACTTTAAAAAATCTCAGAATTGTGGAAATTGGGTGGGGTTTTTTCTACTCCAGATCTGAAATGTATCCTCTAAACAAGTCTACCAAGTGGAACCTTGACACAATCATTTGCCATATGTTTATTTATTTCAACGTGTACCGCACGCACTATTACCTAGTGTTGGATAAGTGAAAGATTTGTAAGATATATTAAAACTTAAGCTTTTTTTCACTCAGTCAGGTTTTACAAGAGAGTAGAGCTGACTGGAGTTTGGAGTGACAGTATATTATTATATCAATAAGAGTAAAAGTGGTAATTTTAATGCAAGAAAAACAGGCAATATCTATAATCAAGCATACATTTTGAAGGGTAATTGATAATATTGAATTTGTTGGCATTTGTATGTATGATCATATAAACTATGAACCAGGGTGTCTACTGGGTCACGAAAAAGTTACTTATTGCAAAAAAAGTAACGAAAGTCTCTGAAAAGTTACAAAAATATTTTTGTTTTAATTTCCTGCGCATCATAACACCACATCAAATGTCGAAGCCACCTGCTACCCATGATGCCATGTGCTAGCCTCAATTTGCTCGATTGTTTTTATCTTGATACCAAGTTCAACATTTAACGTTCACCATCTAGTTAAAGCTTAATTTTACATGTGAGTGCATTATGCTTATGTATGCATTATATAATGTTTGACCATTTAACGAAGGAATTTTATGGTCAAAAAAGGTCACCAAAAAGTCACTGATTTTTGTTTCTCCAACTCAGTAAACACCTCTTATGAACTCAATAAAAACAACAAAGATGTGTTTTAATTATATGTAAAAACAACTGAGCTTTGAATAGAGCTTTGAATATTTATTATCACATAACTTAGTAACTAGAATCTTAGTCCAAAAAACTAAATATCAACTTAGTGTTGATTATTTTTTCAAGATAAACTTTCCACATTTTTTATTGTATTTCTAATCATTTTTGCTAACATGGTGTATTTATTTTAATTTTTGTTGTAACTTTTTTAAGCACTTTCTTAATAATATGAATAAACAAGTTTTTTAGCAATGCTTCCATACTAAAACTATTATAATATTCTCGTGTTGAATAATGCATTGTTGGATAACTTTTATTGATAATATGCATAGGGGCACTAAAGTGTAAAATTTGTTTCTCATTTCATCTTAAAAGTCATATTGTGTATCTTCCTTTTATTTATTCCTATCCCTCTTTCCTGCATCTACTTTCATGTAAAACAAATGAACAAATTGCATTTTATAAAATGATTTTAGGAAATGGTGCAAAATTTTAAATAAACAACTAATTTTAGAGGTGTTTTTGAACAAATGTACTAACGATATAAAAAGGTATAGTAGTAAGAAACATTATAGTGATTGTTTTGTCATAGATAATTATTTTGTTGTGAACATCTTACTAATGAAGAGATATCATGATTAAATGTGAGTGTGGAAGGTTTGAATTGATAGACCAATACTAATACTCCCCTATAATTTAACGATTATTTTATTAATTTTTCACACGCATTTTTAATATGAATTTGTTTAGTGTATGAAACAACGCCATCATGCTAAAGTTTAATATAATTTGTGTATTATAAATAAACATTTTCTTAATTAAAGACTGTGAATAATGAATTATTAGTAATGTAAGAAAAACATACAATGAAGTAAGAATATTGTTTGGTAATCCAACTTGAGAAATATATCCAAGGTAAGAATATTTTTGTTGTATTTTGTATATTGTAACGTGCGGTAGAGTTAGCAATTCCAAGACTGAAAAAAAAAATCGTCTGATTTGTTTTTAAGGCAAAACAAGGATGCAGCAATGGACATTATTACTGTATTATCAAAGTATTGTAAATCACAAAAGTTAACTTTATGTATTTTATTACATGAAATGTGAATTGTTTATTTACTTGTATATAAACATAATAAATCATTTCTTTTCTCAATTAATTTCTAACTGTTTTAATATTCTCTTATTTTTCTCTCCATAACAAGTTTATTGCTGAAATCTGATCAAATAAAATAATATATATATATACACACACACACACACACACACATATACATGGTTAATTCCAAGGTTTCACCCGTTGGACCACACAGGCCATGACTTGGGGTGAATTTTGCTAACGATACAGGAGGTAGCCAATGGGAGTGTTTTCTAAGATTTTATCTCCTGGAAGCTTCGGTTTTAAATGTTTTGAATAGGCTTTTAACAATAAAGCAGGGCGCTCTGGCCATTTCTGCTTTGCTGTTAACACCTGTCATTCTTGGCATGTGTTTGAATAATTTTTATTTAACATTTCTAAGTTGATGACTTGTGTTCATTTGTTACTTTTCTAGCTAATTTAAAGAAGTATAGATAGTGTACATCTATGATTAATAAGCGATGTGGCCACATGGTTTAACGCGCTACTCTCGCAGTAGACTAGACTGCCGATGACGAGGAGAGTGAGGTTTGAATCTTTGTCAGGTGTACTGAGGGTGATTTTCATAAAATGGTTTTCCACTCTCCTTCCATAAAAATGCAGGTACACTTTCTAAGTACAATTTTCCTTTTCCCTAAAACACTAAGCATAATTAGTACATGTGTACAACTTGAATGAGTAGTAAGATGTGGTGCTAAAAAAAAGCAATATGATCAGTAAAAATAATTAATATAATAATTATTGATGGATCTGTTAGTGGTCATTCTTAATTACCAATTACAAGTGCCATACATTAATTCAAATAGGCTGAATGTAAGAAATTTAGTGCAATATATATTAATTGAAATACTACCTAGATACTGTTTTTGTTAATTTAATTTAAGACACCATCTCAACGCATTCACTACACAATCTACTGCCAAAAACTCAAATTTTTTACCAGCTTCGGTGGCCGCTTGATCTAACGTACTACTCTTGTGTTAGTGCCGGCCGCTGACCTTGCTTTTATTACGTCCTTACAGTTTGATACGGACTGGCTGGCAGCTGTGATGGCTGTAGTTAGTGACTGTTTTAGCGTGAACGAGCATCACTATCTGTTCAGGTTATACACTTATTATACTAATTACGATAATGTGATTGAGATGAGGTAGACTGAATTTAGGGTAAATGTAGGCCTACCCACATTTTCATGGTGGTAGAGTGGAATACTATAGCTAAAAAAACTTTCTGTAAACCTGGCTTGATTTTAGGCTGTGTCCACTGTAAACTATTTTATTGAAAAATTCTCCTTTTATCTCTACAAACGGACCAAAATAGAAGAGGGATGTAAATTATGTTTCCCTCCGAAACTCCCAAAAATGTGTTAAGTACAAAATATAGAGACTACTTCTCCAAAATCATCGATTCCAACTATTTATTTGTATTCTTTAACTACTGTTTCTAATTTTTGCCTTTTACCGGACAAACTATTTAATAGAACAATAATCTGTGCTAATGTGCTTGTTATTCCGTGTCAAATAAAACCATAGCCATTTAAAGAAAATATAAAAAAAAATTGTTACTTTATGAATTTCGCGGCTGTAAGTTCAAACCTAACTGCATTGCATGTGTTTCTGTGTTATTTCTTATTACTATAGATAGAGCTGTAAAGTGTCAGGTATTATTATTTTGTAAGATATTTGCTCAGCGTGCCGGATAGTTGCCTTGCTGAATGCTTATATGCCATGCATATCACACTACACTGCCGTTTTAGCCAATGTAAAAAGAAAATATGGAAAAGTCACCTAATTAGCTGAACTTGTGACGTCACTCAGTACACATTAGCACATTAGAGCCTTTTTACACATATCAGGTTTTACCCGCCACTGTCACTAGAGACGGGCGCGGGTTAAAGTGCAGTTGTTTTCACACGTGACAGGTTTACCCGCCACCATCACTAGAGGCGAGTCATTTTAAAGTTTCACCCACACGCGCATTGTGTAGCCAGTTTGGATTTTCTAGTGAGTGGAAATGGATCGCAATCAGAGGGTTTTTGTTTAAAATATGTTATACTTAGGAAGGCAAAGGCGCAACAGGATAAAATGGGTGCAGCCACTCTTGAATAAAATAGCAGAGTTTGGAGAATTCTCACACTCATATTAAGAATTGACTTGTGTTGAGAATTGAAGAGGGCCGATGGGAAAAAACAACTTTTTTTTTTGCATATCTTATATTATCGAAGTCCTGATGTAGTTCAAGGCACACCTCTCTATGCGTCGGTTGCTATTGTTCGCGATTTGTTTTCTTCTAGAGTTCTGTCCCTTAGCACAGACCTATTGGAAATTAATGCGATTAAATACTCTACATCTATTCCAGGCTCCATCTAAAACCTTATAATATAATAAAATAATATAAATTATACAAGTATAAAATGCATAAATTACACCTCGCGCCAAGTCTAAACTGAGTCTGGGCGCGGGAAGAAACAGCCCTCGTCCGCTGCATGTGAAGGCAATTATTTGTAGTTGGTGTTCGTCCTATTGCCAGGAGCTTTCCTACGAACACAGGCGGGTATTTTTTCTGTCCACGCGAACAAGTGGGTGCACCCGCCTTGTTGACAGAATGCATTTAAATAAGCGGACTTTACTGCAAGCAGCACCGCTACTAGCAATGGTGGCGGGTTGGACTCTCTATGTGTGAAAGGGCCATTACATATTGTACAAAGCAATAACCTTTGGAAGACAAATTAAGTTGTTAAAAATCATGTTACATTTTAGAAAAAAAGACCTTAAAAATCCACACCAATGTTCTATTAAAGGTAATTACTCTTCTTATAATATGTATGTGTGGTTGTTTTAGTACTGTTGTATACTGGGTGATGTGAGAAATGACATATTCAAAATCTTCCAAATGATGCTATCTTTTTAGTCGCTTTACGTTAGTTTCAGCTAAATCACCAAATCACCCTGGCGACTTTCTGCTGCACTGACATTATGCTGGACTCGTTTGCTTACAAACACAGTAAATACCTCATCTCTGTGCTACACTCTGTGATTTTGTGAACTATAAACTATTTTGAAGTATTATTTTATATATTGTTTCAATCAAATATATTATAAAATAATTAAGGGCGGGAAATTTCTTTTTCCAGTTCTCGTCCCAACTGTCGAAACATATATGCCACTAGCAGACTAGTTCATATTAAAATATTGAAACAGAGTTTTGTATTTGCATGATTTTATTATTTGTTTGACTTATTACAATATTAATATTTTTGTAGATCTAATTTAATTCAATTGTATTATTATTTTAAATCAAACTTTCAACATCAAAATCGTGAAGAGAAGAAACCAGCCTTATATCTTACTAGGCTTAGCACTGCAATATTATAGGACCTCTTCAAAATAGTTTATAACATAATTACGATTGTATATAACACTTTGTACGGGAGGCACTGCTGTAACCAAAGATTTATTTCGGGAGGGATTGAAGGTGAACAATATTAATAAAGAATTTAACTTTCATTTTATAAACACACTAAAAATTTCATTATTGGGGGGAAAGTTTAAACCCTCAACCCCTTCCCCCCTATGGATAGCCCTGGTGAGTGGGTGAGTGAAGTCTACATGAAGCGTTCAATCTCCATCAAAATTACATCACAAGAGGCTGGACATGCTCCAAGGTCAGGATCTGAGACCCCAACTGACAGCTTATTTTTATTTATTGCTATTAAGATCTAAGTATTGATTTTAAAAACAAAAATAGTCTCATGTCAGGCAGTCTCTGAATCCTAAATGAATGTTTAAATCCCAAATAGGTGCTCAGAGTGTTCAACTTTGTACTTAGTTTTAAGTAGTTTTAGTGGTTGGTCACTCTTTCTCCATTCTGAGTGACTAGATGTATATAGTGACTCTTTCTCCATTCTGAATTATGTAAAATTGTAGCAATAGAGCCCATTTAGTGAACAAATACAATGGGATCGAGAAAACTTGCTTTGGTCTTATTTTCATTCTTCATTAAACGTTAAAATACAGTACTTAGAGAAATTACAATTGCTACCTCAAACTAGCTACATATTAAACTTTTTACCGGCTTGAAGGCAAAAACAAGAACTCCGATACCTATAACATTGCAAAATAATCAAAACGTAGAGGGCACCTAAGAATGGTTACATATTACATTATTTTATGTGTTCAAGGGGGGGATTGTAGGGGGTGCGAGAAAAGTTGTGTTTTTTTAGTTTTTATATTAAAACACTTTTTTTGACCCAAACAAATAAAATATTGCCTCAGGGGAAACATGGATTTAAATCTTTTCACATGGTAATATCAACAGCTGTTGTTGAATATCTGTAACAAAAATGAAGGCATTATCTCACAAACTTTTTCATTCATTTAAAAAGTTTATTAAATAATGCCATTATTCTCTTGAGATATATTTTAAAACTATTGGTATCACCATGTGAAGAAGAATTAACTCGTATGTTTCTACGAAAGCAATTTTTTTTAATTTGGCTCAAAAAAAGTTTTGATATGAAAACTACAAATCACTGGACTTTTCTCACATTCCCTACATCCCCACCTCAAATGATTGCCATGGAAACTGAAATGTCGATGTTGATAGTCATTTGTTCATAAGAAGTGAGTCTTCATCACCAAAATGGCTGATATGTTATGTGTGTCCAACTTTCCCTTCAGAACACCTTACCCGACTTATTCTACCAGATATCTTCTCATTCATTTTTAGGTGAGGAGCTATGTCCATGGGGCAGAAGTCCCTCCAAAGTAAATTTGTATAAAATGCAGTTTATCTGAACTATTTTAGTGAAGAAATCACATCTATCATTTTTAGGTGAGCAAAAGCCCCCTTAAGGTATTTTTTTTAGAAAGCAGGCCCTACCCTTTATTCCAACTAATTTAGTGAGTCAATGCTTGTAGAATTCAATGTGAATTATTATTTAGGATAAAGATAAAAAGAAAGATTTTATAAAGTGATAAAGAACTTTAATGTTTAATCAAAGAGGCTAATTGAAATGGGAATTGTCAATTTAAAATTACTTAACAGTTATATTAAACAACCAATGTTGAATGTAAATTATTATATAGAAAGAGACATTAAATAGAAATAAGTTTAAAAAATGTCATTGAACAACATATAAAATAACAAACATTAAAAAACAGATTAAAATGTGAGTCATTAGACAATATATGTTCACTTGTCTAATAACTCACATTTTAATGTGTTTTTTAATGTTTGTTATTTTATATGTTGTTCAATGACATTTTTTAAACTTATTTCTATTTAATGTCTCTTTCTATATAATAATTTACATTCAACATTGGTTGTTTAATATAACTGTTAAGTAATGTTAAATTGACAATTCCCATTTCAATTAGCCTCTTTGATTAAACATTAAAGTTCTTTATCACTTTATAAAATCTTTCTTTTTATCTTTATCCTAAATAATAAATCACATTGAATTCTACAAGCATTGTGTATCTGCTTCCTTATTACCATTTCATCATGTATTTTAAGAATAATTTAGTGAGAAATAGCATAGCTATCATTTATAGGCAAGGCATTATGGTAAGTGGGCAGGAACCCCCACAAATATATATTTATTTTTATCAAGTACATTTTATCAGAACAATTTGAGTGAAGAAATCACATCTCTATCATTTTTAGGTGAACTATGAAAAGGGGGGCAAAAACCCCTAAGTCAAATTTTTAAGAAGACAACTTATTTTTTATTTATATTTATGTATCTCCCCATTTTTTCTCGTTTGTTTCGTGGGTTTATATGCATCTACTTGGTTGACTTAGTAACTGAGGGTTTAGTCTGTTGTTATTAAGAAATATATAAATATATTCTAATTTATTATAATATTTATATAAATATAATTATATACTTTTTACTAACTACTGAAAAAAGCATATGTTTTAAATATTTAAAAGGAAATATAAATATTTACATAGTATGATTCCTGGTTTTAGTAATATGAAAGCAATTATAACAAGAAAATAAACGCTAACAAGGCATTTGAATGTGGCGCCAATGGGAGGTTTGACTTTTAGTACCGCTTACAACCACTACTAGCGCTGAAAACTGTTCATACTCGAGACATAGGAGATATCGACCTATACAATCCTTTATCTATGATATATGCTATAATCTCGAAACGTTCGGAAATTATTTTAGCATTCTTGAATTTATAAAACATAGGATAGTTAGACACATTTTTATAAGTGGTATTATTAGCCTATCTGATCTGTGATAGGCTTATAAAAGTTATTTTGGCTATGAAATGTATTTTATATTTCACTTAAACAAATAAGATATCCTAAACCAATAGAGTTCAACTAGTCGCCCGCCACGTTGAAGTGTTGGGCACACACTATAAATTTACTTCTCTTAGAATACGCATCAAATATAGAGCCAGCAAGATCATGGCATTGTGTTGCTGGTTGCGATCACCAAGCAATAGTCTAGAGGTAATAAGTATGTTTCATATTAGAGCTTCTATGGGGCTGTTTCATAATTATGTTAGTATTCTATTTGTATCCAGTTATAAACTTTATATATTTTGTTTAAATTTTCACTATAAGATCTAATGTATTCAGCTAAAAATTAAATATTGCACGTTGTTTTAAGCTAACATAAGCAAATTTAGATAGAATTAACTGTCAACTCTTAACTCCCGTTCTCCACCCGAAGTAAGGGATTATAAAATTCTCGTTCCCGATCTCGTTTCAATTACTGAGCTTCGTTTTCATCCTAGTCTTGAACGAAAAAAACTCTATCTCGCACACCCTTAAAATTAATAATGGGAGATAATATTTAAAAGATAAGTCTTAAATGGCAAATATTAACTTTACGATAAAGGTCTTAAACCTAACATGTAATACTGGGGTACGCCTGTAACAGATAGGTCTAAATATTTTCGATGTAAATTTTTGTGACTTTTTTAAATGACACAAAGATGCAATTTTTTAATGGATTTGTCATGTAACCTTTCTAAAACTTTAACGTGGGATTTTTTTAAATTTAATTTCTAACTATTTTCTTAACATAATTGTTATTATTATCATCATTTCATATTGAAAAAATCAATTTCGTGACATATTTTATTTTAAGGGCTACAAGATGTGATTCTTCGGTTCAAAGAAAACTGTATCAGACATATCCCTAGGAGGGAGTCAATAGGCTTCGTAATGGGAGGTAGTTAAGGCAATGGGAGCATTGGCCACTGACAAAATAGTTTTGCTAACTCATTTCATAGATTAATAAAAAGCAGCCAATAGATCATCAAAGTTACAGTGAGTCCAATATTATATTCTGTTTCTTAAGTTATTCATAGTAAACAGGCTGTGGCCTCAAAAATATATAATTTTTATTTGGGTGGGTGCTTAGAAAGAAGAGCTTATGAAGAAATAGGGTTCAAATTATTAGGTGAGTTGAAATAAAGAAGAAAATACTGGAAGCTGAAGAAGGTGGCAGAGGACAGGGAGCATTAGCGGTCTGAGTTCACTGAAAAAATAAATGTACTTGTTGTTAGACATAAAGAATAATGATCATAATAAGTCAAGGAATTCTCGTATTAAAACAATCTTATTATATATTGGTTTTATTTAAAGTAGCTACCTTATTTAATGGCCGAGAAGCCAATATTCAATAACATCAGTTATCTAGATTTGGTATCCTATCTAAAACGTGTACAAATTAAACGTATAATAGAGGCAATTTAATATGATATTCGAACGTAATTTAGTATTTTTTTTAGATAGGCCACACACGTGTCTAATAATGGCAGAATGAAAATTCCAGTTAATCCTCTCACATGTTAGATATATGCTAGATAAAGGTAACCTATAGCACTGCTGTATACATGTATCACATATTCCAGCCAATCTGTCTTGCAGACATTTCATGCGAGACAAGGCCTCAAGCCTTAAAGCTTTTGCCAGGTGCGAGATATTCGTGCACTCTACTGATCACGCGTCAAGCTGTACAGCCAACAATCATATTCATTGTGTAGTTGATGGTCCTTGACAATATTGGCCAAATTGTTCAGTAAGTTCGATGAATTCAAGGTATTAACCCACTACCATATGGGACGTCTTCTTCTATGCCGAAGAACCACGGCCAACAACACTACATCTTCCTCTGAAGATGACATTTTCACGAATGAAATGTGACAGGTAGTGTGCGTTGACCACTCCAACTTGGAACTCACAATTTCCATTTGGAATCTGCTTGACAATCATCACGCAAATGTTATACAAGCGTGCAGCCCACTTTCTACCATATGTGCACCGCAAAGCTGGAATTTTTAATTGTACTCTTTTTTAAACTTGTTCAGAAGAATTAAAAATTTTTTTGTCTGTTTAAGTCAAATAAAAGCGTTGCCTGGTGTAACCACGAAATTCATGGTGTGGTTCCCCTGGGAAATTATGGGTTCAGGGTTCATCTACAAATTAGAAAACTATAGAGAGAAAGTTTTGCTCTAAGGCCAGTAAAGTCTCTGGTGTTTCTTTTAACAACCCCTAACATTTTGGATGTTTTGTAACAGTATTAATTTTGTATATAAAAAGTCAGTTTGGAGTCTATATTTATATTTAAGTCTTTAATAGATGTCAAAGGGGTTAAATGGTGGTCAGATAAGATGTATACAAATATAATAAGACCCTTTTCCTTTGAGAGATTAGTTTTTACATACTCGTTCAATCTAAGAAAGAGTTCGTGAACTTTACACCATCTTGTGATGATTTTCATGCTTGATTGTAAAAAGTTTCAATCAATGAATTAAATTAAAGGTATATTTTCAAGTCATAAGCATAGAGTAAACACATTTTGAACCAACAAGTGATGCAAGATCATTTATAAAAATAATAAAAAGCAGTGGTCCAAAATTGAATGTTTGTGGTCACTCAGAAGCCACTTGAAGAGTGACGATCGAAAACCACTTACTGTTATAACAGATTTTTTCACATTTAGGTAACTTTTCAACCAGTTTAATAGATTTCCACGGATGCCTAATTATTCTAGTTCCAGAGTGAGTTGAAATACACTCAATGAGTAATGTCTACAAAGTTAAAGTGACCTCTTCTTTATGCGTTGTGCACTATACACTATTTACTGTGTATCGATTATAAAATCTATAATTGAAAATAATGTATTTCGATTTCTTTTGCTCTATGTATGGAACAGAAACTTGGACTCTTACGAAGATGGAACATAAATACTTGGGGAGCTTCAAATGTGGTATTCTGTACGATGCCATAGAAGGAAAGGGTGAGGGGAAAAGGAGCTTAGGAAGGAGGAGAATTGAAGTATTAGATGACTTGAAGGAAAGAAGAAATTTCTAGTTGCTAATGGAGGAGGCAGAGATCAGGGTGTATTGGTGGTCTAAGCTTAATGACAAAAGGAATGGACCTGTTTTGGGACAGAACAAATAATAATTATAATAATAATAATAATTATTATTATTATTTTCGTAACACTATTGGCTATTATTATTATTATTATTATTATTATTATTATTACTATTATTATTACTATTAATATTATTATTATTATTATTATTATTATTATTAGCACCGCGTCTTACTACCCGTTCGGGTTATACGCACTATTGGCTATTAATTATGTGATACGCATAAAATTAAACCAAGCTTTAAAATGAATACATTTACAGCTCATTTAGTGAACATATACAAGCATATAGATCTTCAAACATGACAGTAGAACTAATGTTAAATTCAATAATTATTTCCTTCCTACTTTCCATTACTGTCATACGTATATGTAATCTATATTCAATATCATCTTAGTTTGTTTTAGAAGCAATATCTTGTATTTTAGCTATTTATGATTCAGAATTAATTCTAAATATCTATCAATCTATAAATTTAAGTATAATTCAGCTACTAGCACTACTTTGGTTCTAGTTTCTTACTTGACCTAAGTAGTTTCGTTCGTATTTCTCTGAATATGCCACCGCCTTTTGTTGTTTAATGGCTTCTGTCATTCATTGTTTTATATTTTACAGATTTTATTTCTAGTCTTTAACAATGTATTTGTTAAAATCATCAATGGAACAATGCATTAATTTCCCTCCCAATTACAAATGAAGTTATATCTTATGTGATTTTATTTTATATCGTGTGCTATTCTTAACCGAAAGGTAGGCGGGGGTATTGGGGTAGATGTAATCAACACATTAGATTCTATAAGCAAATGTGAATGAATAGTTTAATAATTCGGTGTTATTACGAGCGGGAAACGTTAAACGAATGGGGTTGTTATTTTATATTAAATAAGAACCATTTCTAGTATGTGGGACACAAGTTTGTTTTTAGGTCATATTTTGTCTATGGCAGTAAGCTCTAACCCTTTTTATCATAAAATTAATTCTCCTTTAACTGATGAAAATATATGCACTTTTTCCACTATTAAAATGATTCCTTTTGCTAAATTAATACCCACTTTTAAAATAATTCCTCATCTAATAGCCAACTAATTCTATTCCAACTATTTTAATTTGAGATAAAATATTACCCAAGTTGTCTGAAGGTATGTCTGTTTTAATTTGGAAATTGAAACATGGCTCATATTAGGCTAGGGCTACTTAAGCGTTGATTTGGATGGAGCATTTTAATTTTTCTAGACTTTATTCCATTCAACATTTATCATAAATAAAATTTACCAACTTTTAACTAGGGCCTACCTACCTTTATTACATTTTAAAATCTATTAAGTTAATTCCAATACCTAAAAAAACTTCTACATTTTTAATTAGAAATTAAAAGCCACTGTTTGAAAGTAGGACTACTCTTTTTTGAGGTTAACTATAATATTTTATAAACACAATGGGGTTAAAACGCCAAAGGCTTCTTTTGGAAAGAGGATATTTTGCAATAAAACTATATCAAAGAGTATTATTAATCATAGTTAAAACATTAAATAACTGGTACTACTATTGGAAGCACTTATATTACTAGATATTATTGGAATAATGTATTAAACAAAATATATCTCTACTCAACTGGCCTAAATCATGCAACAATATAAGTCCCCAAAGTTTCTTTGTGATACACTGTACAACAAATTAATGTAATAAACTCAAATACACTTTAAAAACAGATCTAATTTAATAACTATAATATGTTTTAATAAATTCATTTTGGCCAATATGTTATGAATTATACATTAGGCTACCCTAGATAACAAACCAAAGCTTCCATGTCTCGAGGATAGTACCAATTATATGGAGGAGGCCTATAAGATTTATTTTATTTTTATTTTCCAAAATATTGATCAGCTTTCTGTTATTAACAAAGCTGTGAAGTCGGTACACCAAATCTTCCACTCCTTTATTTTTCTACAATCTGACTTCAATTTCAATGCCGAATTCTTCAGAAATGGCTAAATTGTATTAATTAGTAATAACAAATTTAGCTTTCTGCAGTAGAATGCTCCTATACAGATCACTTCATGGGAAGCTTACTTTGGAATTGTGAATCTACATTTAGATACATTTTTCAAGCCAATTTACAAATATTGGTCTTAAAGACAAAGTATGAAATTAAAATTAAAATAATATTAGCCAAATAAGTTACAGTAAAACCTCCAAAATTCCAACCTCTAATACCTGAAATGATATAACCTAGTAAGTTTTTATTTTTAAGCCAGAGCTGGTACATTTCTACCAAATTTGACTCCTCCCAAAATTGCTTCAGACTTCGACTCCATGCCGCTAACTCCACAGCGCTGGTTTCTTTTTTAACTTACTTTGACATGAAATATTATGGACAGTTTATATTTATCTCAACATAAATACAAAATATATTTTATTTGGTTGTTTTGAAAAAAAAACTATTAAAAAACTGAATCTTGGTTGGCCTCATTGCTTAAAATTAAAGTGTACGGTAAATCTGAGTTTAGGAATCGGGTAGTACCTAAAATTACAGCCCAACAAATTATCTTCAATTACCAAATTCGTCTATATCCATGACAAACCCTACTCTTGCAAATAAGAAAAAGTGTATTTTTTATCTTTAAGAAATCATTAACATTTACTAATGAAATAATTACATTATGTAAGCTCACACAAGTATCCATCCTAACTAAATTGTTTACAACTGCCACACCCATGTATAAAAGTTAAATAATGTCACAAATATAAAACCCCAAATTATGATTTAAATAAATAGTAATATAAACCACCTTTAAACCTCTTATATTTTTACAGCTAAGGTAATATATATTTTATGGTAGGTCTACTTACCTTTGAACCTAACTTGGCCTGACCTTTCATGTATAGTTGAATTGAAACGTTGATTAATATGTATTAAATGAAGGAAAAGATGGCATATAAATTGTAATGCAAAGGATCATGGGTCAACACGCATTTTAGTCAATATTTATGCTCTGACATTTTTCTCATAATTTTACTGAGTTTTGTTTTCATTGTGTATACTTTATTAATCTTTCAAAGTGTCCAGTGAAAACAGGACAATGTCAGGAAATTTGCTTGGTCAAGGAAAAGTCAGGGAATTTTATCAAATTTCTGGAATTTTTATGTATTCCCTAAAAAAATCCAATTTTAATTTACACTAGTAAAATTACATTTTTTTCCCCTGTGTAATACATGCCAAATAATTTTCTTTGTATTTCCGCCCCTCTATTGCTTGTCTTTAGCCAAAGTCATGGTTATGCACTTATCCTACATTATAATTTGTTTACCAGTACTTTATAGCAAGAACCTAATAAAAAATGTGTCTCACAACAGATTTAAGCTCTACTGTTGTAAGGCGATCTATTAATATCTCAATATGTGATAGTGATACTAATAAAGAAAAAATATCTTATACACACTATTGTTGGTTTCCCATCATCATTGTCTGATTCAAGAAATTAATTATAATAATTTTGACATGTACTTGATACTTAAATTTTTAACAGTTTGAAAGTGTTTTTATCACAATTTTCCCAAAAGAAAGTTTATTGGTGTCTTACCCAATTAAACTCATGTGTTGGTTGGACGTAGCAGTTTTTATTTGTTCTTAAACATTTACTCTATCTCTAATGTAGGTTCTAAATATAAACCTTCACACAGTCTACATTCACCTACACAAGTGGTAAAAGATGTCATTTCGTCACCCGAGAATGCAACTGTTCTATGTCCAAATTTTCACTTTTGTGTAAAAGAGCATTGAAGTTTGACCTTGGGTATAAAACCAATGTTTCTAGATGACAACTAGAGTTTGTATCTTCTTTAATAATTATTTAATAGTCTCAATTTCACCACAGGTGGATCATATGCATTGTAAATAAACGTAAACACCAACTTTCTCAAATTTAACAATTTTGGAGATAGAACACTTGCATTCTCGGGTGACGATTTACTGCGCCTTTGGTAGCGTATAACCCAAACGGGTAGTAAGACGCGGTGCTAAATATTATTATTACTGCGCCTTTGTACCCATTTGGGCTATACACACACATACATTAATTACTCTAAGCAAGCAAATACGAATGAAGGTTTAGTTTTAGAAGAAATTTACCCACATATGTGTGGCGGGAGGATGTAAAACCACATTCAGTACACCCATACAGGATTCAACCTTCAATCTCCCCATTATCAGCAGTCCATTCTATTGTCTCTGTAGCCTATCAATATATCCCTACTCTTTCAAACCACTAGTGATAGCCTGTATAGTAAGGATGGTATCATAGTTGCCTTTCTAGCAGAGCATAATAATGTGATACACTAATTTATTATTATTTGGGACTGGTAAAGTTCTTCTAGCCAGCTTTTGAATACAAATCCTGGTAGATGAAAAAAATACAATGTTTTGTTTTGTTTTGTTTTGTTTTAACATAACCTGTTTTTGTCCTTTATGTTATTAGTTTCTTTTACATTTTCCTATCTTAAGTGTTCTATCATTCTTTACCAATTTCCTTTTTCTACATTTTATGTGTTTTTTGGTTTCCTCTTTTAGAAAGTTGTATTGCCCTTTTCACACTCCCTCCTGGTGAGTTCTTATAGAATGAAACCTAGGCTGGGAGATTGAGTGGTAACGATCAATTTTCTTCTAGAGGCACCCATTACCTTTTTGTCTAATGACAGCAATGTAAAGTGTGAACTGTGTTCTTTTCATTGTAAAAGCCATATTGTGTTTATTCCCTCTTATGTGTTTCTATCCACCTTTCCTTTACCTTCTTCTAAATACATATACCATATGATGGACACTGAAATTACATAATCATCCTTAAAACTTTACTAATATTTGCACCTTTACTTTATAGATGTCATTACTGATTAATGAAGAGCGTACTAGCCGCAGTCCATCTTCTGCCTCTACATTTTCTTCTTCTTTACCACCAGATGAAAACTTGAATGGACGCTTGGTTGATTTCACTCCGCGTCATAGCTCAAGTTTAAAGAGTCCATCCTCTCGCAAAGCTAAACGAATCCGCTTTTACCGTAATGGTGATAAATTTTACAAAGGTGTAGTAGTCGCTGTGACACCAGAAAGATACCGTTCTTTTGATAGCCTTGCAGCTGATCTTACTCGTGCTCTTGTGGACAATGTTAACATTCCGAGTGGTGTACGGATGCTGTTTACGATGGATGGGCGTAAAGTTTGTTGCTTGGACGAATTGGAGGATGGGAAGTGCTACGTTTGTTCTGGGTTGGGAGAGACATTTAAGAAAGTTGATTATTTAAGTATACCGTCTCCCTCTGGAAAGTTAAAGCATCGTAAATCTTTACAAGCTCAAGAGAACCACCGGACCAAAATTATTCAGCAAGATGTAGTACGACCACGTCTCATTACTCTAATTAGAAATGGAACTAGACCACGTAAAGTTTTACGTCTGCTTCTCAACAAACGAAATGCCCCTTCATTCGACCAAGCACTTTCTAGTATTACAGAAGCTGTGAAACTAGATACAGGAGCTGTAAGAAAAGTTTTCACTTTAACTGGGTCTCAGGTAAGAGTTCACTTATAAATCTTTAATTAAGTCATGAGTTTATACTTAGCTTGAAACTTAAACTGGTTACCACCAACTAAGATAGTCTCACATTTATAGTTTGTATAGTTCTCCAAACCACAGGTTCTTAAAACTTTTTTTATTTGCGAACCCTTTTTACAAGACAACATTATTGTATAATAATTGAGATAAGTTATTTATATTCTTGTGTCGATTTGAAGGCAGTTTTGTATCAAATAAGAAAAATAGAAACTGTGAACATATTCAGTGCAAGAAATGCATAGCCCTTATATGCAGTAAATATATAATTAATATTATTATTCAATTTTTTATAATCCACAGACTTAATATAGGCCTACCTACTGTGTAGATAACCAATGGAAACAATTATTTTATCCTAGTTAATTATCTGAATGATTTTTTAGCACTTGTTTGGGTTGTACGCTTATGTAGACTACTAATTATGCTAATGGTTTTAGGGATTAGGAAGGCTATCTTTAGAGGAAGTGTACCCACATTTATGGAGAGGGAGAGAGACATTTTTTTGTAAAAACCACCCTCACTACACTTGACTGAGATTCAAACCTCAATCTCCTTGTCATCAGCAGTCTAGTCTACTGCAAGAGTAGCGCGTTAAACCATACGGCCAACAAAAAGGGTCAAAGGATTATTAGTAATCATGGCAGATGACATTTATTCCTGCAATAAACTAAACAAATATATAATGAAATGTTGTATATTATAATAATTTTAATAGTCCCATAGTACTCTGACATCTTAGCTCAGTCAGTAGTGTGTCTGTCTACTAAGCTAAGGGTCCTGGGTTTGATTCTCGGCATTACATGAATTTAACCTGGGACTCTTAATTCAATAGACAGACATGCTACCAAACGATATGTGTCGAATTTTTTCAATGGTATTATGCATGTCCATTTGTATATACATTGCTTGCTGTGTTGGTCATAAAATAAATTATTATTTGACTTAAAAGTTATTTTGTTTTCAGATTAACACTCTTGAAGAATTTTTTGGTACTAATGACATATTCTTTGCATATGGAAATGAAAGGTATTCCAGAGAAGACTTTGACCTTGACTTGGAAGGTATATTTTGATTTAGCATGTCTGTTGAGCTAGCACAAAACTGAGAACTAGCCATGTTTTATTTTTAGCACTATACTTACTATTAATATAAGGGACCCGGAAGTCTAGAGGTAAGATGTCAGACTTCTGTGTTGGGGGTCCACCGAGACTCAAACCCTGGTCCAAGCACATATTTACCTGATTGTCGAACCCTTCCTTCACCTCTGGAAAAGTGTACGCTTTCACGCTTTGTGAATGTGTGGAATGCCAAGCCCCCACCGTGGCTTGGAGCCCACGTTAAACTGTAGGTCTCCTCTGCTTTCCACCATCATCATTGTCAAGTTTCGTTCTATCATCTAGGGATAGTGGAATTTGCCTTAATGGTGTCCCCTTCTCAGAAATGAACTCCTCCATAAGTCAGGAAAGCAGAGACAAAATACAGTTGAATGGCAAAGATGAAGTGCATTAGCCCCACCCCACCCACTTACCATTAATAGTGACATTGTTTTTGGTTGTTGTTGAATATTGTTAAATATAATAACTGTGTTTATAGTGTTGCTTACCTACATTAATGTAAATTGATAATCATAAAAAAAAATGAAATAAATGCTGGTTAAGATGGGGAAATAGGGGACACAAGAAAAGGCCAGTCAATACAAATAAAGAGTTAATTTTCTTCACATGGTGACCTCAATAGTAATTGTTGAATACATGTCATGAGCATAACAGCATTTTGTGTAACTTTTTAAACAAAGAGAATATGTTATTAAATTCAAGGACATCCTTGACAGATATTT
This sequence comes from Timema shepardi, assembly GCA_902151425.1. Lineage (NCBI taxonomy): Eukaryota > Metazoa > Arthropoda > Insecta > Phasmatodea > Timematidae > Timema > Timema shepardi. Next base: position 88,560 of record CABFVX010001122.1, read on the forward strand.
AACAACTTTTGATCTCACCATGTGAAGAAAACCGAACTATATTTCTTCTGATGGGATATTTTATTTATTTTGACCATAAAAAAAATGTTTTTCTATAAAAACTACAAAAACAGCACCCTTAACTCGCGTTCACTACACGCCCATGTTAGATAATAGAGTATTGTAAGCAACACTTCTTTAGTAAGTACTGTAGTCACATTTTTTTTACAAGCATGAATTTAGAGGAGCTTTCTAGGCTATTGAATGCAAATTAGAGGAACACTTTTATTATACCCCGGCCCTTGAGCTTTATATCTATAAAATGAACTATAGTATGACTTGCTCAAATACCACAATTCCCAACTGAATATTAAATTACTTAAGGGATTAAATATACATATATAATCTTACCTATTGATTTATTAAAATAAAAATAATTAAAGATGATAGAACAAATCAAAGCTGCGCAAACAAATAAAGACAACTATCTCTCTTGCTTTGAATCTTTCCGCTCTGACAGTATGAACAATTGTCACGAAAAATAAAAATATTAGAGCGGCTGTTGAGTCTACTGTTGGTGTTGTAAAATAATGTAATATTTAAGAAACTCAAAAGGATTTGTACAAAATGATAACCACGATTAACATTGTATGATACCGAGCTTCATGATTATCCAGAGCAACTCTAGGTCTAAGTCATTGTCTTTTAAGACCTTGAGAAAAAAATATATTTATAACTAAGATATGTTTTTTGCTCACAAAACTTACTGGATTTACACAGGAAGAGTTCTATTTTGACCAGTTTTTTCCAAACATTTTTGTAAATGATGAATTGAGAGTAATTAAGAACTTATTTTAACCAGGACACTTAATTTAAATAGTTTATAGTTTGCCCTGTATTACAAATTGCAGGCTAGATTATCTTATTTAAAAACATTGTTTTGAATAAATAATAATTAATAATTTCCTATAATTACGGGCCTTAGCCCACTATTAGCTATTTTGTTGCCTAGAAGTCAACTAGGCACATACAACAAAGAGTTTAAATGTATGATTTTTGATTGTACAATGACCCTGCTTTAAAGTACACTTCCATTTCAGAATATAAAGCCATCCAGGCACATTGTAAGAGTTCTTCCAGTTTCCGCCATATCCCCTGGGACTCGTCTGGTTCACTCAAGTCTTGTCAACATGCCGGCGGCTCCCAAGATGATGGAGGTATTAGATCTGACGTTATTAATCTTTCGTAAATTTATGGTTAGTTGTTTGGTTAGATTAACCCTGCTTTTGACATGTCCTTTGGTTATAAATTTTTATAAAATTACCCACCTCAGTTGTGTAGTTAGCTAACACGCTAGTTTCTTACTAAGCTAGACTGCCGAGGTTCGAACCTCGGTCGGGTGAACGGGGGGTGGTTTTCCTTAAATGATTTTCCACTCTCCCTCGATGCAAATGCAGATTAACTTCATCTAAATTTAACCTTACCAATCCCAACCCCATTTGCATATTTAGTACTTAAGCGTATAACCCGAGCGGATAGGAAGACGCAGTGCTAAACAAATAAAGAAAATCTTATAAAATTTGTATTTAGATGTTAGTTTTGTTTTGACAATAACCATCATGCATTAGGTGTTGAGTGCTACTTGTTTATTTTGAGTGCCATTTTGTTGACAGGTATTTCCATCTCTACTAGTATGCCTAAAATGCCGGTCAAGACCAAGGCAGTGTCGGAGACTTCGGTCGGTGTTTCCAATGATGCGTCCCTCTCACTTCCTTCTTCCATCAAGCTCAAATACCAAGTGGGGAGAGTTATCGGTGATGGCAACTTTGCTGTGGTCAGGCAATGTATTGATAGGTAATCTATCTCTTGTTTCTAAGAATATGTTTGCTACTCAAATGAATAGGCTAACCTGTTTGAAAAATGTTGTTTCGTTGTTAGTAGAGCAACCATGATAAACATAGGACTAACTTAGTAAACGCTCGACTATCTGGCACACATGGTGTTGTTAGATGAGAGCTACCTCGTGGAAAACAATTTCTCTCTACAATATCTTAGAAATAATAAATATCCTACATGTACCAATAGTAGGAACCAGAGATGGGTTAGATAAACTTATTCTTGAACATGAATCTTCATTTTACCTACATGTCCCATTTCTTAGAAAACTTGTTAAATATAAATGTTTAATTTGATCACATTGGTATGATTTTTTCCCTTCAATTCTGATTTTGGTTACATGAAGGTTTACTTTAAGAATATTTGTCATAAGTATAGCAGCATTAGATTATAAACACTAACTATGGATAGCCTGACCTCTTGGTCTAGGGGGCAATGCCTCTAGCTATTGATCTAAGAGGTCCTGGGGTTGATTCCCAACAGTGACATAGGTATATATCCTGAAAGGAGAACTGTTTCTATGATCATCATAGCCTAGTTAGTTAGGCTTGAGCTAGGTTTAATATCTCCACTGGCTCCCCACTTTCATAATCACCATTATATTTTATTGCGGGTATGACTTGTAGACAACTTCCAAGGGCAATTTTCTGTTCCCACAGAGCGCCTAAAAGTCTACATACCAAACTAAATAAAAAAAACTATGGAGACCCCCTGAACCTGGTCTTATTTCTTGAGCCTTGCAGCCATTAGGATTTTGTTGCCTATAAAACATTATTCATTGTTTTTACTGTTTGTTGGTGAATTGTTGAATGAAAGTTCCGAAGCATTTCCTATTTCAAAAATAGCGAAGCTCGTGTTTTACTCCACTTTTTTAGAAGAAGAAAAATACCCTAAAGTACACTTTCTTATTATACTTATTATTCTTTTGTGTTAGATCTACTGGCAAAGAGTATGCAATGAAGATAATAGAAAAGTCCAAGTGTTATGGTAAAGAACACATGATAGAAAATGAAGTCTCCATCTTAAGGCTAGTGAGACACCCTAACATTATTCAACTCGTTGCCGAGTACAACTTCCACGGAGAACTATATTTGGTTATGGAGCTTGTCAAGGTAAGAAGTGTTGTAATAAACTTTCTTCTATCTAAAAAATAGATGCATAGTAAGTCAAAATGTACCAAAAATACTTAAGCCACAGCTGAACAAAAGTTGATCAGTAAGACAATAGAAACTTATAGTAAACTAAGTAACAGCATAAAGCTTGGAAAAAACCTATTCAATATTTCAAGTGTTGAATTCTATAATATTGTTGGAAACCAAAAGGTGACCAACATGTTTAACATAGTGTACTCAAAATTGAAAATTCATAGATATAGAAACGCATAGTTGCAACTGAGAAGTGTTGATACTTGTTCATGCATTAAATGCCATTTAAATGTTAGCTTTAAAATCTACTAGATCTCTATCTGAGTTTTCTGCAACAATCAATTTTGAGAGAGAATGTCAATTCCAACAACTCAAGATAAAATAATCTGATTCGGTGGTCGCATCGTTTAACAAACTAGACTTGCAATAGGCTCGACTGCCGATGATGGGGAGATCAAGGTTCAAATCTTGGTTGGGTGTACTAAGGGTGGCTTTCCTTAAATGGTTTTCCACTCACCTTCACACAACTGCAGGTTCACTTCCTCTAAATATAACCTTCCAAGTTCCTAAAACCATTAGTGTAATTAGTACATAAGCATGTAACTTTGAACGGGTAGTAAGACACGGTGCTAAAAAATGACAACTTAGATGCAAGAATCAAACCCGAAACTTTTGATCATGTACCACTTGACCCTGGTTTGTCTTGTATACAGGGCACATTTTCTTTAGCTGGTGTATTATTGAGTCTAATTGTGGAAACTGGTGAAAATAACGGCCACTCGATGCTAATCAACATTCAAAGCCACGGTGGCTTACAACTAGCTTTAATACTAGCTTGCATTACCCAGGTTGTCATTTTTAATTTTATTGAATATGGCTCAGCTATAAAGACTGATCCTTTGGACAACCATCAGGTATCAGTTACACTTGAATAAATAAGATAAGTAATAGGTGACCTGGCGGTCTAGGGGTAGTTGTCAGACTTCTATGCTGGCGGCCGGGGTTCAATCCTCGGTCCTGGCAAAGATTTATCTGATTACCAAACCCTTCCTTCACCTCTGACAAGACATCTTGTGAATGTGGGGAAGGCCAGGCCTCCACCGTGGTTCGGATTCCACGTTAAACTGTAGGTCCTTCATTTCATCTCACAATCACCTTACCATTACACATTAGCGTAAGTGCGTATAACCCGAACGGGTAGTAAGACGCGGTGCTAATAATAAAAGATAAGTAATAAAATGTAGTTATGTATTAAAAATGATTTTATATCTTTAAAGGATATCTTATTTAAATGTGTTATTAGGGTGGAGACTTGTTTGATGCCATAGCCCAGGCCATAAAATTCACAGAAGAAGAGGCCAGCATCATGACACGCAATCTTGCTTCAGCGCTCTTTTATCTTCATGGTCTGGGTATTGTACACCGCGATATCAAGCCTGAGAATCTCCTGGTGGGTTTTTTCAACATCTTGTGATTACTTATCACCTGCATTTTGTTTCTGTGTCTTTTACTGATTTATTAATGCATACACTCATAAGTATAACAATCATTTCATGTCACTCAGCATTGTTTGGAACACTATGGAAGTACGTGAATTAAAATTTTAGCTCAAAAATGATAAATTTGGTAAAAATTGTCGAAAATTGAGCACTTGCTTTCTAGAATGTTCACTTTGACAGTGTATGCACTTATAAAGGTGAACATCAACTAACAGATCACAAATGATGTATTCTGAGTATATATCATCATAAATTAACAGTAAATTTAGATATATGCTAATGTACAATGAGTGGAAAAACTTGATGGGCTAGCTTCAAATCAAGTTGACCTTCCATCTAAAAAATCCTTGCCGTCCTCGTTGTGACAACACACGTATTCAATTTCAGACACACTGATTACATTTGTGTGTATACATTTTAAAACTATATGACAAATGTTGGTGGGTCAACTTGATGTGGCCAGTACTTAGTTTCCGAGTAATAAAGAAGGTTGATTTGCAAGAACATGATTTTCTCTACCAACTATACTCTTTGACTAATCCCTGCCTGCTTTCACTTAAATGACATCCTTCGTTTTGAGATAACCGACATTTGGGAATGATTTCCTGAGAGCCAATCTTATCCACCTTTGTAATAGTTAAACAGTTTTTGAGGACTTACCTATCTTTAAGAGTAATATAATATTATACTCTCTAACCCACCATGGTTGTCAAATGATCCAAGACGTCACTCTTGCATTAGACTGGATTGTGGATGACAGAAAGATTGGGATTCAATTCTCAGTCGGGTGTACAGAGGGTAGTTTTTCCACTCTGTCTCCATGCAAATGCAGGTACACTTACTCTAAAATCCTCCTTTATCTCTTAAAACATTAGTCTAATAAGTACATATTATGCATATAACCTGAATGGCTAGTGAGACACGGTGCTAAAAAAGAACTCTATTCTGTACTTTGCATGATTGGCTTTGTTATTGACCTGTGAGTCAATCTTTGTCCTTTTGTGTTCTTAGGTATGTATTCTGTAATTGGTTGCCAATTTATTTTTTATTGCCTCTTTTAGCAATTTTTATTGCATATTCACATTTCCTCTTGAAGACTTCTGATATGTCAAAACCTGGGTTTATCGATTGAGTGGGAATGACTGATTTGCTTCTCTTTTGTCTAGTGGAACTAGTTTAAAGTGTTGAACTGTGTTTCTCTTTTCATCATAAAATCCATAGCCTTTTTATCTTTTATTTCTTCCATGTGTAAGATATACCTTAATTTAATTAATTCAGATTAACACATAAAACTAATAATAAATAAGGATTTTTGTCACATTATTTTAAATCAAAATTAATTTAAAAAAACAGTAGTAACATTTATGTATTTAGTATTTTCTAGAGATTTATCAAATTACTTCTTAAGAAATTTTCAAATCTTGAATTTGAATAATTTTTTCTAAGAGTTCTAAATCTTAGAAATAGAAAAAAAAAATCAGCTTTAAGATGTTAACTTTCTTACATGATTGGTATAATTTTTGTTAGCGTAATGGTCTTGACTCTGGTTTTTCTTAGAACTAAATTTAGTTAATTCACTTATTTGCTGCATATATTTGGAAGAAAGTATAGGAAAGGTGGATAGAAACACATAAAAGGGACGAACATAATATGGCTTTCACAATGAAAAGAACACACTCTACATAGCTGCCATTGGACAAAGAGGTAATGGTTGCCTCTAAAGAAAATCGATCAATTACCTCATAAAGATAAAAGAAGACTTCCTTATAGAGAATTATTATTTGCTGTATAGTTATAAAAATAATTTATCATTTTCAATCTGATATTTTTTAATTCTAAAATTTAGGATTTGAATGATTTGATATATTTTGTTTATTTTTACAGATATACATGATCAAAGATATAATAAAGTTTTGTGTATGACCACATATGTTTTCTGGGAAACAAGTTTTATAGCATGCTTACCAACTTTTAATACAATTTTGTTTGTATTGGTCTGCATTTTGACTTGTTGGCAAAAAAAAATCTCAAATTATGTATAAATTTTACTTAATTTGGATAAATATGTATGCCAAAAATCATATAAGATATTAAAAATAAAATGAGGGTACAGGTTATACATTATTGTAAACCAGAGAATGTATTTTATGTGCAGGTTGAAATGGACCATGATGGCACAAAGTTGTTAAAACTTGGTGACTTTGGTTTGGCCCAGCATGTCTCTGAACCTTTGTACACTGTATGTGGCACTCCAACCTATGTCGCCCCTGAGATCCTAGCAGAGACAGGCTATGGATTAAAGGTAAGTAATCACAAGTGTTAGGGAAATATTTCTATATATTTGACAAAATAAATAGTAGGTTTGGTGTAATCTCTGGAATTGTCATAGTTTAAAATCAAGTTTCTTTTACACTTTTATTCTGCTAGCCTGTATTATTTTGGCACCTCGTCGTACTATATTTTTGGGTTATACATCTATGTGTTATTCTGGCACCTCATCATATTATATTTTTAGGTTATACATCGATGTATTAATCCAGGATGGCCACCTACATAGAAGACCTGAAATAATCAGGAAATTTTAAAACTGAGAAAAATAATCGGGCAAAAGTCAGGAAACTTTACTATGAAGCAGGGAAAATTAGGCACTATCTACAGTAAATCAAAACAAAAACTTCCAGGGTGTCCAGCGACCTGGAAAACCTGGAAAACAGGGAATTGTCAGGGAATTTGCTTGGTCAGGGAAAAGTAATGGAAAAGTCAGGGAATTTTATTAAATTTCTGGAAATTTTACATTTTATCTATAAAAAGCCAAATATTTTGATTCACAATAGTCAAAATAACACTTCTTCCAGTTAATAACCAGCTGGGATCACTTTCACACCATTGACTATGTTGAGCAGACTAATATCACTTCTCAAGGTCAACAAGTAAGTTTTGTGTCTTTCCACCTTTCTGCCACGTGTCTTTAGCCAAAGTTGAGTCATGGATATTCATATGTACAAAATTTGATTAGGCCTACATTTTAAGTATAAGGAACTAAGAATGACTCTGTCCCACAACTATTTTAAATCATTCTTGCTCGAGGCAATCTTTTAATGGCTCAATACAATTTTACTGAAATCTATTTTTAACTTAAAATAGTCCATTTCCCCCGAGGCAGAAATTGTTTAATCCCTTTATTGAGTGACACAATTTCAGAATGTATATGTATCTAGGGGGAAAAAACACTATTTAATCTGTGATCTTAAAAACATATTTTTGTAATATACTTAATATCGATAAATAGTGGTCTGGGAAAAAGTAAATTGGGTCTGGAAAACCTGGAAAAGTCAGGGAATCTAAAAATATAGTTTGGCTGGACACCCTGACTTCACTAGTATAAACAGAAACTTGACTAGTATATTTAGTTAACTCCACTTCAATATCGTAAACGAAAATTAAGGTCCAGTAAACTAATAATCAACATTGTGTTGCTTTGATTATTTTCTTTACCTTAACCAAGGTCGTATCGTCTCTAATATTCGAAACGTGACTATTTTGACAATCACTTTTACAAATTTTCGACGTTAATATTGATTTCTTTACAGTAAATAACTTATTCAAAATAATTTTATTATATTTGGAAGAAGGTATAACAGGAAAGGAGGATAGAAACATAAAAAAGGGACGAACCCAAATGGCTTTTCAATGAAAAGAAGAACACAGTTCAAACTTGACATTGTTGCCATTGGACAAAGAGATAATGGCTGACTCTTAAAGAAAATTGATCGTCACCGCCCAATCCCCCGACCTAGGTTTCATTCTATCGAAACGCATCAGGGAGGAGTGTGAAAAACACAACACAACTTTCTAAACAAGGAAACCAAAAAAACATAAAAGGGAGAAAATTGAAAATTGTAAAGAACGATAGGGCACATAGATAGTAACATGTAAAAGGTATAACATAAAGGACAAACAGTGGAAAAGAATATTGGATGCAAATATATAATATATCTCTATAAGGAAAACCTCGTTTTGGTTTATGAGGTAATTGTATTATTTTATTCAAAATAATGTAACAAAGGTTTTAAGGTGTAAAACTAAGAATAACATTTGAAATTATGTATGTTTGTAGAACTCGCAACTGTGAGTATTGTGTATTAAATACAGAACTTACCTATATTCTATTAAAAGTTAAAACATTGATAGTAAAGTCATACACTACCAGCTATTTAGTTTTTGAGGGTTTTTGGGGCTGAAGAAGGATTATTCTAAGGAAATAAATACATATTTTTGTTTAGAGATAGTGAAAAACCATTAAGGATTAAAATCTTCATTTCATTCAGTCGCAAAATGAGCCTCGACCTCTCCATCACCAGGAAATTGGAGATGAGACTGACACCTTTTTCAAAGTACTCATCATTACAGATCATGGATAAATTATATTAGTTAAACTATTTTGGCCATTGGTGTTCCATCTATACTTAGTAGTTTACAGTTGTATAAATGGGTAAAATATGATCAGGGGGGAAAAAAATTATCTGGAAAACTTGGAAAAGTTAGGGAATTTGAAAAGTCAATGCCTGTGGCCACCCTGTAATAACACTAATGTGCTAGGGATGAGAAAGGTTGAATTTAAAGGAAGTTATACACATATTTACATTGAGGTAAAGGGGGAAACTATTTAGGAATAACCTGTCTGGATACACCTAACCAGGAATCAAACCCTAATCTTCCCATATTTGACAGTATAGTTTATTGCAAGAATTACAACTTAGACTGTGCGACCACCGAAGCAGGTATCAGTTTTTTTAAACCTTAAGCTCTAATTGATATGTCAGCTTAAATTTTAATACAAGGAAAAACCATGTTACATTAAATATAACTTGATATTATATAAACACCTTTACATCAATTAGGTCAAGATTAATAAATTTGTTAAGTTAAAAGAAACAAGTTTCAATGAATAAAAACGCCAAAAAGAGTGTGGATATTAATACAATGAGATTATAAAGTGCCTTTTAAGTTAAATAAGTTCTGATTAAATAAATTAATAAAGTTGAAAAAGAACAATTTTATTATGAATAAAAAAGTCAAAAAGGAAGGGGATATTAATACATTATGTGATTATAAGTTATAAATGGGATAGATTTTGTAAAGAGTAGAGTATATAAAATATTGGGAAGTATTTAATTTCAGACAAAGTTAATTACTCCGTTGAATAAGGCAATGAAGGAGGAGGATTTGTCATACGAATGGTAAAAGACATGTGAGGAGGTAGTTTAATTACCATGTGCAAAAGTTTACTCAAAATTTTCTTGGGACATACAACGTATTGGGTGTCAAAAGAGCGAACCTTAAAGAAAAAAATCTGGCCACAATGGCAATGTTTTCATTTGAGAGTGTAAGAAAAGTTTATTTTACAACTAACTTGAGTGGAGAAATAAATAATAAATACAGTACTCATTTTTGAACAATTCCAGATTACAATAGCACCTCTTTGATTATTAATGGAACCATTTACTTACCGTATGGAAATAGAATTAAACATATTTTTGTGCTCATCATATGCTAGTAACCTAATGTTGTATAAATTGTTGTGTATCCAGAAGCTTGCTACTGTTATCTGGACTTGAACCCTAATTTTTTCAATGCATACTAATTGAGTTATTTAACTAAATAATATCACTTTCAGCATGAAATAAAATTGCTTTTTGAGAAAAATAACACCACTTTTCCCTTAAAAATAACCTCATGTTTTGCATACCTTTAGCTATTATTACTAAGTAAGTGAATTCCAAATTTAAAATATGAAACAGTTTTTAAATACTTTGTTAGATTGATGTATGGGCAACGGGTGTGATCTTATACATCTTGCTTTGCGGCTTTCCACCCTTTGTGAGCGCGACCAATGACCAAGAGGAACTGTTTGACAAGATCCTTAGTGGCCGCTATGAGTTCAGCTCTCCGTACTGGGACAATGTGTCTCAACTCGCCAAGCATCTAATCTCACACATGCTGCAGGTGCAGCCCGAACTCAGGTTCTCTGCCGAGGACGTGCTGGATCACCTCTGGCTGGCAGTAAGTACAAAATTAACAAGACTCATTTTTATGGATTCACAGTTTCCCTTATTGTAATGTAAGCCCATTCACAAAAACTTTTCCATTGATAAGTCAGTATTGCCATTATGTCGCGATTGTCTAACATGAGATAATATGACTCTTCAAAGAAAAATAATTTTAATTTTTAAGTAGAGGTCTGAAAAATTTCACTTTAAAAATATAATTCTGGCTCATACAACACAGGACGGAAACATTCGATGGTAATGAAACAGTTTACAAGCTACATGACTTTAAAAATACATATTTTTCCAAATAAAAGACATCTTTTATTCTTAGGCAGTATCTGTTATTTAAAGTTTTCACAAGAGTAGTATGCTCAATTGGAAGCACTAGCTATCACTAATTATTAACTAAAAAGAAGGTAGACCACAAATAAAAGTAAAAACACTAATATATATTTACACACACACATCAATATTTTGATGCTATTATAGCATCTTCCTCAGGAAATAGTAGTAGACTAAACAGGATGTTGTCTTCAGTGATGTCAACTTGATTGGTAAGGATGAAAACTTCTCTGGTGGAGATGAAATTCTCTGAATGTTTCTATATTACTCTATGGAAGGTAGGTGGTGCTGGTGTAGCCTCTGGGTTGAAATTAGTGAATATTTAGGTTGGGTGGTTTTCTATATTTTGTGATCCATTGATGTGCCAGTTCCCATCTTATTAACTGAGACATATTACATTGTGTCTTGTTAAATGATTTTAACTCCTTGACAGTGTAGCAGTCCTCAAAGTTGAGGTTATGTGTGCAGGCGTGTGCTGAAACAGGTTTTTCTGGATTCTTTGTTTTGGTGTCATGGCGGTGTCCATTCATTCGCTTACGGAGAGTTTCATTGGTGAGGCCAACATATTGTGCAGTACATTGTTGGCATTCTAGTTGGTAAATTAGATTACTGGAGGGCTGAGAGCCTTTTTGTGGTTGAATGAAGGTTGTGTCATTTTCAGTTTCGAGTTTTGGGTGTACCAGAAGATTTTTGAGTGATGGAGGCTGTTTATACACAAGAATTGGTGGTTTTTTTTTTTAAGAATATTGTTGGTAAGGCTGGATGCCTCCAATATGTGAAAACCTGACACTAATATTTTGTTTATCTTTTGTAGGCCTGTATAGTACTTTGTCACTAGAGGTATAGTATCTGGTTTTTCAGGTTTGGGTGATATGGCGAGACTGTATGGGATAGATCTTTTAGTGTTGAATGGATGGCACCTATCAAAATGCAGATATTGTTGTTCATTAGTGGGTTTAAGAGGCACCGAGATTATACACTTGTCCTGAAGGAATTGTAGCAAATCCTTAAAATGTCCTTGAAAAAATTTCATGATTTTGTGTAGGAACCCTGAGATATATATATAAGACTATTGTAATATATTCATACTTTAAGTAATGTTATCTGAAGCTGTAACTTTTGAAAGATATAATCAATATTTATAAATAACACAAATAATATACTAAAATGTTACTTAATGTATGAATATATTAAAATAGGTTTTTTTTTAACTTTTGTAACTACCAAATACTGTTCTTCCTACCAAAATCAGAGTGTATATTACTTTTGACACATAAAAACACTTGAGTATTTAATTTTTTTTTAGCTATTCCGTATACTCAGAGTTTTTGATAGTTCAAAATCGGCCCAGTCTTGTTCAACTCGAGCTATTGAAACTTTTTTTTCCCCACTTCAGAATTTAAAAATTAATTACTTCTAATTTTCAAATTCCATACTGTTAATTATCTCTTCTCGTAGGAAGCCGGGGGTGAGGAACAGTTGATAGTGCGCCGTGCGCCCAACCTGCCTGCCAAAACTTCCCTCGAAACACCTAACTTGACATTCAGTGCCGTCAGCAGGTAATAAAAACACCAACCACTCGTTTCCCCATGTATTTTATCCATACAACTGTTATCTTTGGACTGCAATGACTTGGCATGTTTTTAGATTTTTGTTTATTCATATCTGTTGCACAAATGAAACATTTACTTACATACACACTGCCATTTCATTCCATTTTAGGTGAAACAATATAATAAACAGCGAAAATAATGACAGATAAAGTATTATAATCTCAATGCAAATCTTTATCATATCTCAACATTATAAACTCAATTATTTACATGACTTGTCATTTTTATATTTGTACAAAACATGTGTTATTTTAATGATGACAAGTTATTAATCATTTACTTTTTTTTTCTCTTTATAATATGGAATGAAAAAAATGATATTAATAAGTTATTTTTAACTATATCATATCTTTAGGGTGATCATTTTGTGATGGCTATTTGAAACAATCATAGACCTGTGTGAATCAATTTATCTATGTATTGAGATGTATGATTTAGAAAATACGATAACTCAAGAAACTGTTGGATTTTCAAAGTTTGGCATGAATTGACACTGATCGGTACAGCTAGAGGTGATACTACTAAAGATTTACGTATTATTAACTTAAACTATGTGAAATACATAATATAGGCTTGGTACAAAGTAAGGCTAAATACAAACATGACTTTTCTCTTCAAGTAAAATCTCTTTTCACTTTTTGAGGTATTTTGTTGTCTTCAAAAGAAGGTACGGGAAATGTGGATAGAAAGATTTAAAAGAAACAAACACAATTTGGCTTTTATAATGAAAAGAAGAAAACATTGCATACTTTACACTGGTGTCACTGGACAAAGAGGTAATGGCTGCCTCTTGAAGAAAATCAATTATTACCGTCCATTCCCCTGACCTAGGTTTCATTCCATCAGAACTCATCAAGATGGAGTGTGAAACGAGTAGCGCAACTTGCTAAAAGACAGAACTAAAACATAAAAGGGAGAAAAGAAAATTGGTAAAGGATTATAGAACACTAAGATAGGCACATGTAAAAGGAAATAATAACATATTTTATATGTTTCTATCCAACTTTCCTTTACATTCTTCCAAAGCAAGTCATTTTTTATTTGTTAATTTATAACTACACACTTATTTTATTATTGGCATATGTCATATTACCATATTATGTTAACATAGTTATAAAGAATAAATAGTTTAATTATAAACCATTCACAGGATACCTTAGCAATCAAATAAATGGCTATAACAACAATAGGGTGGTAAGAAATATAAGTAGATTGCACACTTGAAGCCAATTTTAAACATAAAAATTAGGAAAACTTCCCATTAGTTAATAATTTAACTATTCAGTTTGATATATTCTGAAAATTGAAAAATGACACCTGGACACAGAAATCGAAGCCGGGACCTTTGGCTTAGTACGCCAATGCTCTTACCACTGAGCTATCCATGATTCGTCCCGTGCCCAGGGTCATTCATCACTCATATTTTAAGGCAGAGTCTATGATGGACGTCCGGAAATTGTCGGCTACAAATGTGTGATTTCCACACGCTCATCATAGACTCTGCTTTAAAATATGAGTGATGAATTACCATGGGCACGGGACAAATCCTGGATAGCTCAATGGTAAGAGCATTGGTGTACTAAGCCAAAGGTCCCGGGTTCGATTCCCATGTCCAGGTGTCAATTAAATAATAGCTTTGGCTATTTGATTCATTATTCAATTTGAGTTTATAAAATGGGGATCTTAAACACCTATCCATCAAATTGTATCGTTTGTTCCATTCATGAATTCATATTAACTTTCATAAGCTCTAACAATAGTCTAAATTTCTAATTGCTTTATTGTTGCCCCCACTAAGGGTGTGTGATCATCAGGTACAAAGTCTATCAATATCGTTGGTAAACCACTCCAGCTATGTGTTACAACTAATTGGCAATTTTTATCATAAATGTGGCTCAAATCCACTTTTTATTTAATATAAATCTTCACTTTTTATACAGATTTTTTTTTACATCTCTTACTCTTTCCAGGCTGAGGCCAGGGTCGGTATTTTATTCAAGCCTTATATTTTCCACTATCAGCTGGCTAGGCCTGTTTTAGCTTCCTATGCCTTATAATCTAACTTAAGACTAGTACAGGCACAACATCCAGTCCCTGACAAATAATTTATCAATTTGAAAGGGTAAACCCAAATTTTTATCAATGATACATTTTTGCCCATGTCAGGAATCAAACCTGGGACCCTTAGTACAGTAGGCAGACATGCTACTAACTGAGCTAAGTTGTCTGACTTCCATACAGATCAATTATCATATATTTTTAATTTTAATTTTCAAAATCATACAATCTAAAGAGGATTAACTTTCCCATGTGATTTTGTTCACATTAGTTCTGGTTCTATAAAAAAATATTAATCATAACTAAATTATAACATTTGCTATAATCTGAATTCACAATCATTTGAGAGGTCTGAGTCCTATGGTCATTGGGTTTGCCTTATAGTTATATTCGATTAAACCCCTCAGTGAGCATCATAATAACTCTAAAAAAGTAATATAAAAATCTAAAATAGTTTTATTCTGCAATCTAATTGTTTTTATAATGTCAACTATCACTGTTTTAAACACTTTCTGTGAATCAGCCATCTTACATCAGAAAAATACACGATTTCATCGTATTCTGAGCATAATTCCATCAGGACTTCCTTGAACTGGTGATGCTAAAGCGCATGCAGTTTATTATTTTTATAATCATATTAATAGCATAGTTCATAAACAACACTTGAGCACATACATTTTGCTGATGTATCAGACAGTGTATGACAAACACATTACTGGTTTTAATAGTTCTCGCTTCCAACTCGTTCATTAGCAACTTTACAGGGTGACCTGGTGGTCTAGGGGTAAGGTGTCAGACTTCTGTGCTGGGGTCCGGGTTTCAATCCTCGGTCCTGGCACAGATTTATCTGATTACCAAACCCTTCCTTCACCTCTGACAAGATGTGTATTAATCACAACTTGTGAATGTGGGGAATGCCAGGCCTCCAACGTGGTTCGGATTCCACGTTAAACTGTAGGTCCTTCATTTCATCTCACAATCACCCTACCATTACTCATTAGCGTAAGTGCGTATAACTCGAACGGGCAGTAAGACGCGGTACTACTACTACTAATAATAATAGCAACTTTACAGCTACTCTATTTCACCTATAATAACCAGTACTCCATCTGTTGATAATCTGGAAAGCGCAAACTCTTGTCAGACAGGTTGGAAATCATATTCACTCTTAGTGGTGTTTTTTAAGCTCAAAAGGTTTAACATTTCTTCTTTCACAAGGAAAGAACTGTTAACTCCACGAATAAATATTGCAAGTTGAGATGTGTTTGAAATATCCATACTTTCGTTGAATTCTTGAATCTGATCTCTCAAAGTCACCACTATTTCAGCTGAAAATCTTATGCTTGAAAATAGTTTACTTTTATTGGGCAAAATATCTTTTAAAACGGCTTCCATACACTTTCACCAATTCCTCATTCGAAAATGGCTTAATCTTCTTTACTATATTCCATTCACGGTAGGAATTACTCTCTGAAAGGTCTTTTTCCTACCAATATCCTACTATATAGTAGATTTATGGTAGGGAAAAAAGCCTTTCAGAAGTCAATTCCTACTGTGAATGGAATATATTAACCGTATCACAGGACAGAATAGTTTGCTTTGACAATGTTAGATGATAGTTGTACCATTGAAATAAAAATTGTTTGCTGATCCTTTAATCCATAGTTAAGCACAGCCAACTTAAATTTTTTCATTTTGCTATTGAATTTCATGTACTCACTATGTTCTGTTTCATGATGGATTTTATCATTGTATGCCTTAAAGTGAGGTGAAAGGGAACGTAAGAAAAGGCCAGTAATTTTGAAGTTTTTATAGCAAAACATTTTTTCCAAAAACAAATAAAATATTGCTCCAGTAGCAGTTGATGAATATCTGTCAAGAGTGACAGTTAGGAATTTAATGACAACTCTGTTCATTTAAAAAGTTTATCATCTAATGCTGCTATGCTCATGACAAATATTTAACAACTGTTGATATCACCATGTGAAGAGAATTAAACTCTTGGGTTTATACTGGAGCAATATTATTTTTTTTTGGCAAAAAAAGATGTTTAGCTATAAAAACTTTTTTTAAAAAACTTATATTTTCTCATGTCCCATACATTCATCCCCACTTTAAATACGTCAACTGTCTTTCTGAAAACTAAACATGTTAATCAGGAGTTTTGTACTATAAGAAATAATTGGTTTTCCAATGGTCACTGAATTGTCTATTTTCTTCTGTAACTTTTATTTTTTCTTAATTCATTCTGAAAAGTCAAATATAAATGTATAAATTAATATTGATATGCATACCTAATTTGGTAAATTGCATCTGCACTATCTACTTATTTAACTTATAATTAAAATAAATAAATATTTAAATCATTCGAAATGTCCAGTATGCTCGCCACTGGTATCCACTGAGAAGCTTACCCAACTGATGTGAGAAGATTCAAACAAGGTGTAGGGGAGGAAGACACAGAAAAGCACCGAGGCGGTCACATCAAAGTCATGATATGATAGCAAGGAGGAGGAGTATTGATAGGGAGCAAGCCTCAACCGCCCCCCCCCCTTCCCCCTTTTGATCTTGATGGTTCATAATTCTCCCTCCTTGGGTTTCTGGGACACAACGTGATTCACAACAGAAGAAAAGGAGGGGTGGGGATTCTGGGAAGTACAGCTTGTCTAATATTATATTTCCCATTATTTATCATACCTAGTGCAGCAAGTGAATAATTTCCCACTGATGTCTGTAGTATAAAAATAATTTGGGGGCCCGCAAAGAATAATGTGGGTTGGCCAGACCTGGTTTAAGCCATCACTCTCGCAATATACTTGATTTCCAATGACGGGGATATCGGAGTTCAATTCCGGTCAAGTGTACTGAGCGTGATTTTTTCCTTGATGGTTTTCCACTATTTATCTCCATTCAAATGTGGGTACACTTCCTCTAAATGCAACCTTCCTAATCTCTAACAAATTAGAGTATTTAATTAGTACATAGACATATAACCCAAATAAGTGGTAAGATGTGGCGCTGTGATTTTTTTTTTCCCCTGAAATCCTTTGGAGGAAATAAATTTATAGAACTTTTCTATTCGTGTAAAGATGTTAGTTGGGCTTCTTCTAGAGACATAAAAATTAACATTAATTTGTTTTAAACGTGAATGCTTGTATTCTTATTATGAATTTCACACATTGATTTATGTATTACACAATTAGTAATTCATTGTAGGTGAATTTAAGCCCATGATTTATTTTGGAAATTAGCATCATTTACAAAACAAATCCTTTGATAAAGTTTTTCTGAAGACTCTTTCAAAGCTCCCAAATGCTAGATATGTGATTGTCCCATCTCTAAAACAGATTAGAGATTCCCAATATAATGTTTTATTTATCAAAATGAGGACAATCTTTCAATACCATCTTCATATGTCTTGCTTCCAGTTTATCAGTGTAATTTTGATACCATTCATAGTAATCATTCCTGGCATTCATAGAGAAGTCATATTTTTCAAGAATTTTAAAATTGTGTTTTTTGTCATGAATAATTTTTGTTGTGACAGTCAACCTTACAGTTCAACCAAAAGCATCAGTCTACTCTCCTGACCTGATGAAGCTGTCTGTGACAGTGAAAGCTTGTCCTTAAAAATGTGTTTATGTGTTTTTTAGTGTTATATCTAAACAATTTTTACTCCAGTATTACCTAGGTAAGTGTGCTGGCTATCCCTCCTAATTTAAACCATGTTGTGAATAAAGTAACTTAACTTCTCTTTTTAATAGTCTAGTCTCAGAAAATCAACCACTCCCATAATCAACGAATAACAAGCAGTTCAGATCAAACGAGAAATTGACTGACCTAAAATTAATATAGACTATATCTATGGCTCTTAAGTTGTGCTTATGTAACTCCTTTGGCACTTTTGAGAGTTGTAAACTTAATTTATTATATTTTGTCGTTGTTGGTTACTCCACATTTGTTTTCTCACTGCTCTAAAAAAAGTCCAATTTAATAAAATCCTTCAATATTAAGCTGTTATTTATAATAAAGTTTGACCTAAAAGTCTTCTTTATAATTTGTATAGAATTATATTTAGTGCTAATGAAAGTGAAAAAAATATATATATATTACCGTCATTCAGTATTATGAGTTGGCTAAAAGCCATGCATCCATATTGTTTTACAACTTGGTTGGGGCTAACAAACTCTTTGATTAAATTTTATGATAGAAAAAAAAAGGCAAAAGCTATTGCCACAGAAAAGATAAAGTAAAGTCTGTTCAGCGTAAGAATTGTTTTCTGAAAAGCCTTTTTCCCTTCCAGAAATCTATTATATAGTAGGATATTGGTAGGGAAAAAGACCTTCCAGAGAGAAATTCCTACCGTGAATGGACAAAAGAACGAAGAGAAAACAAAATTAAACCCTAACACAAATTACAGCTACAAGAGTTAAATTCCAAGGCCTTCTTACTTGATCAATAAATGTGGCCCATTAAAAACGTTGCCTCCTTGGAGATTTTGATGCTATTTTGTGAAACAGGTTGCATCTTCACTTGACACACCTAAGCACTCTTAAGCACTATCACATTCAGATGGCAATGTATGAAATAGTAAGGAAGGGGG
>CABFVX010001122.1:107804-138676 GCA_902151425.1 Timema shepardi
GGGGAGATGATCAGTTCACCCTGTTGTGAAACCTCTTGTTTATCTTTATCTACCAATTCTCACAATTAACTTAATTTTCATTAATCCAAACACACATCAGTCTCACTTAGTTTGAATTCATGAGGTTTTACTGTATTTAATTCTCTTATGACGTTACCGATTAGAACTGATCAAGATTATTTTGGTCATACTTAAATATATTATTTGAAGGTACTTGAATTATTTGCAAGTTTAGAAGACTCAAAGATCGAATTTCAATGATGATTTAGTTTTCTGGCGCAATTGACTGAAAATTACCGCAAGATCAACTTGGTTGGTCATAAAGAACAGCTATAAAAACTCAGAAATGTTCAGGCCGACCCTTATAAGTTATAATTAGATACACTGTTTTTTTGTTTTAATGATAAAGATTAAGAGTTATCAAAATACAATTTTTTTCTAAATGTTCACGTTTCATATGGTTTGGTTGAATTTTCAAGTAGTTTTATATTCGCAATGTAAAATGATAAATGACTTTATGAGCGAAGTAATAGCAATATCTAATTTAAAAAATGTATATATTTGTATATTAGGACAATTTGCTATATATAACATTTTTTTAATGCCGGTCATCCTAGGAAACACATTCCAAGCGCTTTGAATTGGTATTTCTTGGTATTTTCCCACTGTAAGACCACAAGCTGATCATGCGATAAAAGTGCCAAAAATAGACCCCTTCTGCGCATACCCCTCTGGCTTCTCCCCCTCCCTCCACCACCAAGCTCTTGCAAGTCAGCTTGTGAGGGTGTCTACTGCCTAGCGAGAACAATAACTGCATTCTTCCAGTGGCTATTTGATCATATACAGTCAAAAAAACAGTGTCTCTAGTTATAACACATTTGAAGGTGCACTCTATATGGAATGTTTAAATTAAAACATCAACTAGATCTTATAAGAAAAGATGTATTTAAATATTTATTTAAAATTAAATTACAACATATTAGAAAATGTCTTGCCTCTGGAAGTTTCCCATTTATGCTACTAAGAGGTATATATGTAATGTACTTGTTTAGATTAAAATACCAACCATCTAATTGAATTGACTATAAAATTAGATCATATCACAATTTCATATCATGTTATTAACATTATAATATTTTATATTTATTTATTTTGATTTTTTCAGGATTTATATAGTAAGTTTATTAATAAAATGTTTAAAAGAAATACAATTAGGTATGCTTGGGAAAACTAGCATCCTCTTGTTTTTGTTTTTTTTTGCTTTAGTTGTACAATCTAGTGCCATTAGTGTCTCCCTTACTTTCATCTAATGGTTTTGGTGATCTCTGTATTGAGTTACTTTTAAAATGTTTTAATGCACAAGAACATAAAGTTTGATTTTCATAGGAAGTCCATTATTTGAAAACTGGAAACTCATGTTGCCACAATGGCAAAGAAAAATATTACATTGTCTTTACATTCTTAGTCAATTTAATTATTACTGTAAAGAGAAATTATACATTAAGTATTATTGGAAGCTTTTGATAACTTTTAGATTAACTCTATAACTAATAAATAATTTAGGAGTGTGCAAGTAGAAATTTTTCACTTCGAATCGAGTTTGAATGAAAACATTGACTTTATTTTCAAGTTTGATTAATGAGTAATTAGGAGAAATGTTGGTACTATAAATGTTTTGGGTAGAGTTTTTGTAATAGATTACTACATGGATCATAAGCACAAACTTAGACTTTTTGTCATAAAAGTTATCACAAAAATTCGAATTTTTAAATAAATTTACAAAATATGTAATTGTTCAAGTAAACTTTCTTACATAAAATAAAATTAAATATTGAGGGACTTTATTTGCTTTTAAATAGTATCGTAAAAATCATTGAGTTAGAAAAACTAAAACTTGACTTCAATTTGAATTTTTGAGTACTTGCACATCCCTAAATAATTCAAATAAAATATATTTCTAGAATGTTAAATTTTAATTACTTTCAATCAATGTTGGTAGTTGAAAGTGGGCTTCTTATTAAAATAATAATTTAGCTGCAATTCTATCCAGCATGGATGTTTAAAAAAAATGTTTATTGTTAGAAGTAAAATAATTCACTTGCTCAAACTTCTTTTAATCAAGAGTAAAATAATTCATTCACTCGCTCGAACTCCTCTTAATTAAGAGTAAAATAATTCACTCGCTCGAACTCCTCTTAATTAAGAGTAAAATAATTCACTTGCTCGAACTCCTCTGAATTAAGAGTAAAATAATTCACTCGCCCGAACTCCTCTTAATTAAGAGTAAAATAATTCACTCGCTCGAACTCCTATTTATTAAGAGTAAAATCATTCACTTGCTCGAAATCCTCCTAAGATTATTTGACTAAAAATCGCCAATAAAATGTGTGCATTGTGCACAAGTTCTGCAAATCAATTGTTTGAGATTGTATATGTTGCTTCATCAATGGGCTTCATTAACGCTAAAAGAGCAGAGTACTAGAATAGTGAGAACTGTGAAAGCCTAAGCCTAAAGCTAAACCTTCAAATGAAAATAAAATGTACATGCACTTTGTTAACATTTCTTACAAAATGATTAATGTGTGGCTTATTTGAATCTTCAGTTATGTGGTAAATTTGCATATATTTGGTTACTATTCTTTATTCTTGGATTGGATAGTTACTAATATATATGTTGGCAAAATAAGAGGTATCCAAATGTTTTGAATTGTTCTGAATACATGCGAGATATTAGGTATAGAATGTAACAATATCATATATATATATATATATTTTTAAAGTAAAAAAAAAAGGAAATTTAAGTAGAAATAATTAATACACTCAAGTAGATATTTTAAATTATTTGCATATATTAAAATAACTATGAACTTAGAAGCATCCAAGATAGTCATACTTAATGTATTAGAACTAGTTATTAAAATATAACTAGGGGTGTGCAGGTACTCGAAAATTTGAGTTCAAGTAAAGTTTCAGTAGCTGCTTGAACTGACTCGGAGATTTTAACTAAACTCGAAATATTTGAATACTTGTAATCTTTTTGAATTTTTCTCAAAATTTGAGTTTAATTAATTGTATTCAATTTTAAGATATTATTTCATAGCAAATATTTCAATATATCCTTTTGTCTGATTTTTAAAAGTATGTATAATTATTATATTAAATTTATTTAAAAATCCAAATTTGTGTAGTTGGCCTATTATTTTTTTCACTAAAAAAAAATCATTTTAAGAAATCTATGTTTGTACTTATGCTTTATAAATGGATCTATTGCAGAAAATCAACTTGAAATATGTATACTACTTGAACTAAAAAAAACACTATGCCATCATGCAAACTCAACCAAGTAAAAAATGGCTACTTTCACACCCCTAAATATAATATTGTTACTATCGCTTTGTCTACACATTTAAACATATCATTGCGCTTTTTCTTTACAAATTATCCGTAAACCTTATTTTTTAGGGTAACCTAAGGAAATACCTAAAACTTTTATAAACTTAACTAGACCTACCTATGGCTATAAAAAGACAAAACTTTGAAATGAACATTAAATACGGCAGATAAATTGGTAATAATTTACATCAACACTTATGTGTTAGGAAGGTTTTTATATTAGCTACTCTAAGCAGTTCTTTTAGCACAGAGTGGCTACAAACATATTTTACAAAATTCCCTGACTACTTTTTTTCCAATTTTAATGGTGGACGATGACTTGTTTTATTTGTTATTGATCACATATTATAAAAAGTTTTTATCTACTATACATAAACGGTTTTATCAGTTAGTTTAAAAATTAAAATGTTATTTTATTTAGGTATTATTAACTTTGGTTTTAGTGTTAAGTTGCGAAATTAATGGGATATCTTAGACATATTGTTTAATTCCCTGACTTTTTCTTATTTTTAGTTAAATTCCCTGACATTTCCCTGTGTTCCCTGTCTGTAGCCACCATGTTGCATTATTTAGCTTATACCTCTTTTTATTCATGGTGATATATATATTGTATAAGAAGTGCTTTGTTCAGAAAATCATTATTTACTACAAACCTTACACCTCTTCCATGCTGTCAAAATGCTAACAAACTAAAGTGAAAGAAAATATATTTTATTCAAAAATTGGATTTGCAACTCCCCAAAATAACTGTCAAATATCATTCACTTAGAACTTAATGTTTTGCCACTGTGCATCTCCAAGTGTTGTAGTCACAGTTAAAAAACATGCACTCCACGGCTTGCTACCTGCCCAGGCTATCCACACAGACCCTATTCATACTAATGAGTTTGGTATGAGAAAAGTGGAATTTATAGGAAATGTAACCAGATTTTTATGAAGCGAGAGTAGAAAACCACTTAAATACGACTGGTCAAGATTTAAACCTCATTCTCTTCTCCACAAATAAACAAGGCTATAGTGATACCTTTCTCAGCTCGTCCACTATTGTTGTTGATAAATGTTATAAAATAATGTGTTTATTACAATAATTGCACTTGATAAAACATGGTTTATAAAATAGTCATCTTTAGAATAATTCCCCTAAGAATTTTTGACATTTTACTCTCTATTTAATAAAAATATGTTCACTTGAACATTCAATACGATTAGAAGTATAACGTTATTGATTATAAGATATAGCCCAAACTTTTTGCAAAATAAATTTTCTTTAGAATTGAGAAGCACTATAATATCATATTAAACATTTATACATTAATTTTAATATTTGAAATAACTTTTTACCAATATCGTAAATATTTATATAATTGAAGCATGAAAAGATGTTTCAAATTAAATTTGTAACATAATTTTTTTAAAAGGGAAAATTTTAGCATTTTAATTTCAATAGAATAGCACTTTTTAGAATCTTAAGATACACTTAGTACAGTTATTGGTTACATTGCAACACACTTAAGAAGGTAGCTTCACTAACACTACTAACAAATACTCATATTGTATTTAGTTGATTATCAAAGTTTTTAAAACTTTTGGGAATCCTGAAAAACATTTACGCCATAAATTGTTTTTGCCTCTTACAAGGCCTCTGCTTCTGTTCAACTTCTTTTGCTTTATCAAAACTTTTCGGGAATCAGTGGTAAACAGCGAGATTTGGCAAACCTATATAATTCAGGTAAATATTATGTATGAAACTGTAAGATATAAAAAGTTCCTTTGCTCGTGTAAGCAAATGTTTCTGTTAAAGTTGTTTGGCTTATCCCTCTCTGTTAGGCCCTTCGTCCACCAATAACACTAATGCAGTGCGATAAATCGTGGTTAACTAGTCACAAGTTGAAGGTTTTCCCTTCACACAAGGAATCTATTTTTTTTAGATGTGAGAGTGTCATCTTCTGATGAGGATCTTGTTGTGGGCTACATCTATTTAAAAGCTCGTGAAAAGGCCCAGAAACACTTTTGGTTTCACCCTGATTTAAAAATAAAAGGGGGTTTAAAATTGCATTCCAAGGACCTTGTTAAGTTTAAACATATAGGATGAGCATGGAAGGTTTTGAAGAGCTCTACCTCAAGAACAAAGTTAATATTTACTGGGTTTTTCCCTTGGTCATTGTTCATGGCATTTTGTCACCAAAAAGTGAAAAATTTCAGAAAAAATGGGAAAAGATGTAATTTTAAGCTCACACAAATGAAAATAAAACACGGTGTAGGCTATTCCACAAGGATACGCTGCAAAAACCTACAAGCATCTGAGCACCTGACGAACAACCAATTTGGTTTCCAGCGATTTATCGCCAAGCGCTCTAATCATGGTTGCCTCGGTGGATGAGCAAAGTATTGTTTAAATTCACAAGCTGCTTGTATGTAGACAATTAATCGCTTGGTGTTGGTCGGTCTCCTCAGAGGACGAAGGGCCTTATTTTTCATACTATGCTTATAATTTATTAATTTCATACATGCTGTAAAGTTTGTCTTTCAGCAATATTAAAAAAAGAAAAGTAAACCGCTTTCGTAATCAACATGATTTTCCACAACCAAGATCTTCCTTTAAATACCAATGTCTGGGCAATTAAGTGATTTATTATTAGTTGCACTAGAATTTGTAAATACAACTTATAATAAATATCTATCAATTAAATTAAATGTTATTAAAAAACTTATATGAGGGTAGCCTGTGGCATTCCCCTTTTATTAAATTGTGTTATTTTATTTTTGTGTTGATTGAATGAATGGGTTCACTTTGTATGTTTTCTATAACATAGAATCACATAATATATTTTACTATGTACATTCATTTATCAAGTTTTGTATAGTGAAATAATCTATTTTATACCATATCCAGTAGATACAACGAAGACAACATTTAGAATTGTTAATAGTACAAGTAGAATGGAAAAAATAAATAAACTCAAATCTTATTTTTCTGTGATTGTTGTGACTACTACTGTCCATTTGTTTATTTGTTTAATATTTTACTAATGATCTGATATGCAATAAATCCTCAGTTACTGCTAGGACTATTTGGTGTATTTATGTAAATCACAATATTTTTATAGTTGCAATAATTTAAAGTTAAGTTGCAATAAAATTGTCAGGTGGTTCACATGGTTTTGACTACTAACCTGTTTTAGCATTTATCACTCTTAGTTATACTCAAGTGGAACTGTCATAAATAGTTTTATTTGAAATTAAAAATCCTATCTCTATCTTTACTATACCTTCTTCCATATGTAACAAATTAAGATTTTATTTGCAAGATAATTTACTATTTATTCTATGGGGTGAGCAGGTTAACTTAGAGGGAAAAAAATTTCCACCGCAAGGATGTAAATATGACCCTCATTGTGTTTCACCAGGTTTTGAATAATTATTAAGTGCAGTGTCGTAAAGTGCAAAACCTGCACCATACACAAACCAACAAATTCATTCTCCAGCAAAATAACTAAAATATATTACCCTTATGAAAATCTCTTCTACCAACTGGAATGCAACAAGTGCCAAGCACAATACATTAGTCTCGCAACAGAAACACTAAGAAAGAGAATGAATGGTCAATGACATGACACTAAAATGAAAAATAACTATATACTTGCTACACCATCAACAAAGAAATCTGCTACTCTTTACCTCTATCTTAGGTAAATTCCTCTCCTTCCTTCCAGGTCACATCATTTTCAATGTCACAATTTTAATTTTTTTCTATCTTTCTAATACAAGTGCTGCCATCTATACAATGAAATCATAACCAAAACCAATCAGCCAGTGTCAGTCTATCTTGAAGTCAGTGGCGGATATAAAATTTTCGCGCCCCTAGGCACAGTTATAATACGCCCCCCTCCCCAATTTTTTTTCAAAGCTTTTAGGAGATTTCTGAGGAAAGAGGGGGGGATCTAGTATTCGAGAAACGATTGCTATGAAAGAAAAGCAGGCATGTACATGCAATAAACATAGATTATTAAAATAAAAATGTTATCCAAAATATCCCACTCCTAAAGCCGCCATGCCTAGTGAGCCTATAGTGTAAATCCGCTCCTGCTTTCAGTCCAACCAGGAGCATCAGTCCACTTTCTCAATCTGATCGTGACATTGACAGCTTGCCCTTAAATGTGTGTGCTTTTTAGTGTTTTATTTAAACAATGATTTCTACTCCAGTATCACCAAGGTAAGTGTGCTTGCTATACCCCATGATTTAGCTTAGTACTCTATTCCAGAAATTAATTATTCTTTTATTTTTATAAACTAATACTTTGATTTTACCAGTTATCACAAACCAAAATATCAAATCATATTTTCTTACTGGAACCTTGTATCGCAACCGCTGTATCATCAAGGGAAATGAAATACAAATATTTGACACACACTTATTTTAAAAACTAAAATTGTCTGAAAAGAAAATCTTTATTAGAAATAATCAAAAATCCCTATTTTGCTACATGGTTAAGATCAAGTCACAGAACATTGTCTAACATGTGTAATTCTAGCCCTAAACTTGTTTGTACAGTTAAATACATAATTTAATCATTACTTTGCTAATATACATGTTAAGAGTATACTTGAAACGTTATACTATGTATGATTCAATAAAAACTTACAATATTTTTACAATTAGGGAACACCATTCACCTATTTTTATCGCTAAAAAAAATCGCTAATTCTAAGGATGACATAACTTGTACAGATTATATTTGGAAAAAGGTGGATAGAAACATATAAAAGGAACAAACACAATATGGCTTTTATAGTGAAATGAACACACACTTTATACATTGCCGCCATTTAACAAAAATGTAATGGCTGTTTTCCTCTTTGTCTAATGGCAGCAATGTAAATTGTGAACTGTGTTATTTTCATTGTAATAACCATATTTTCTTTGTTCCTATTATCCACCTTTGCTGTACCTTCTTCCTAATATGATACAATTACCTCACTAAGCAAAAAGAGGTTTTCCTTACAGAGAAATTATTCACATTTAACACTGATGTTGCTGAACCAGGAGATGGTTTTCCCTTAAAGCAATATCTTCCGTTACCAGCCAATCCCCTTCTAACAGAACTCTTCAAGAAAAAGTTTTAAACTTGCAATACATTACTAAGTTATTTTATCTGTTCCTATCTTTCTTGCTTTTACATTATCCTATGTGGAAAAAATTAAACAAGGCAAACCACATACCTTGAATGTGTAAAGATTTTCCTTTACAATAGAATTTACCAAAGTATAAATTAGCAACAATATTTGAAAATTAAGATTCACAATTATAACTATTTGGACTATCTTAACAATAAAGTAGTCAAGACAAAGAAATTAAATTTTAATATGCTATGTTTGAAATATCATTTATTACCATTGTGTGAAATAAAATAAATTCAAAATTCAAAGATACTATATTTTCAATGTATGTCATTAGTGGAAACATTTTCATCTAATCTACAACATAAACATTGATGTCGTATTCGCTAAGCTCAGCCCGATGATTAAATTGTAATAGAAATAATATCCTTCCCGTGGTGATATTTTGTGGCATCATTCGGCTGGTTCAAATGTGTAGTGGACCACACCTGGACGATAATACTGTTTCGGCACCTAGAATCATTTCATGTCATTTAAAAATAAAATAAAACTTTAAATACTGGTAGTGTATTATGTATAATAGGCTTGTCAAAATTATTGCTGAGAAGTGTGTAAACCAACAACTAAACATATTAAATTGTATATTAAATTTGAGTTGGATGAGACCAAGACTAGCTCGGATTATACAGAATAACATGGGGTAGGGGGAGGGGATAATTATCAGAACAGGTTAGTTGTGAGTTTAAAAAACATCTAGAAAAAAAATCACTACAAAGTAAACAAAACAAACATAATTTACTGAAGATCAATGACACAATGGCAGTACAATAGGAAAAACTGGTAAAATAAGGCAAAAATATTTCTTGCAGTCAAGGTTAGTGTTGAATGATTTTTTTTAATTACAGCTTCTCACTGCTTGTTTAGATTATATGCATATATAATTAATCTAATGGGGTAGAGATGGATTAAAAAAAAATCTATACTCGAACTAGATTGGAATTCAAACCCTGATATTCCCATCTTCAGCAGGCCAGTCCATACAACTATTGGCCAGCTTGGATTTAACACAACCTCTAACTATTGAGACAAATGTATTATTATTATTATTATTATTATTGACCATCTTATTAGAATTTTACTAAAGGAAAATATGTTGCATTTTAATAAAATACTGAGTTTAATTCTAAAATATAATTTAATGATACTAAAAGAAACTTACAGTAATGGGGAGTAGGAAGTTTACATTTTTTTGATATATACACACACACAGCTATGCTTAGATTTTGGAAATTTTAACCTAAATTAAGTGAATACAAATATCACAAATGAATGAAAGACGCAACTTTGCTGTCTTTTAATATTTGCTATTTAGATACACACGCTATTGACAATATTCTTATGCAAGAATTTAATAAGCACATTGTAGTGTAACTATAATAGGATTCTAGTGGGAAAAACTGTACTTAACAGGTACAAAAGTTATTAAAACAATTTTGATATATTCATACGTCAAGTCATGTGAACTGCAATATCGCTTTGATTAGTTATGTCAATACCTATAAAACAACACTAATATAGTATAGTGTTATTAATGTTGACCGCAATAAAATGTGTTTGTATTTTCTAAACTGTTCTTTAAATGAAAATTGGACTATATATACACCCAGTATATGTTATGTAAGCCTGACATACTGTAGTTGTG
The DNA here is from genome assembly GCA_902151425.1 of Timema shepardi. Classification (NCBI taxonomy): domain Eukaryota; kingdom Metazoa; phylum Arthropoda; class Insecta; order Phasmatodea; family Timematidae; genus Timema; species Timema shepardi. Next base: position 118,018 of record CABFVX010001122.1, read on the forward strand.
TTGGGCATTTCAATTTTAGGGGTTTGGTAATTATTTTTTACAGTAAAAAACACTGTTCTCATGTCGATCCATAGTTGTTATATTACATGTAATTGTAAAAATTAGAATAATAATAAAGGAAAAGATTATACCAAGGAGCTGGAATTAAAAAGACATTGAAAGAAAGATACACTAGAAATATTTAGGTCTAAAAGTTCACATTTATAATGGACACGTCAAGCAAGCACTTTTTCAGCAGAGAAATGTAATAAATACTATGTTGGATCTACATTCTTCTGATATAGTACACACAAGGTCTACACCAGACCCACAGCCTACTGGTTAAAATGGCTGCACTTATTGCCAGAGCTTGAGTCCTTCAACACAGAGATCACTACGTGCAGTCTCAAGTGACAACAATGCTATCAAGCAGGAATTAAAAAAAAAGAAAAGTTTACTCTAAAGATGGCTTTATTAGAAACAAAACAAAAATTGCTTCTATTATCGGCGAACTGGTTTTCACAAAGCTAGGTTCGGGTAGCAGCCCCACCCCCTTCCCATAAACCAACATTAGTAAATGAGCTTACTCAAAGAAACAATGGCTCTTCCCCCCTCCTCTCAAGTGATTGTTTACAAATTGTCTAGCTGTAGATAATCTTCAAATATATCATTGTTGACTATTCTGGTTTGGTCATTGAAAAGTGGTAAGGAAGGTGATTGTTGATATATCATGAACCATTGTGTTCAGACTGCCACCCCTTCACAACAAACAGTGGGTTGTTTCACTTGAAAGTGATGTTATCACTGAGAACTGCAACTATCACTCCCCTAAGGACTCAACCTGCATCAGCCTTGTGCAAAACATATTGAAATGCTTTTTTTGTAATAACATATTGTATTATTATTACATCTGGTGTTTTAAGTTGGATAAATATAAACAGTATTGCTTTTGCTGTAAACATAAAATAATAATAATAACACTATTTTTAAGCTATGAATATTTTTGGCTGAGAGTAAACAGATTAATGACTTATGTAATCTTGAAATCAATAAAATATAGAATGGTGAGGTGTATGACCCTGAAATACAAATAAATGGTCAACTAAGATGAAACATGAGTAATGTGAATACTCCAAAACTATGTATAGGTACTATGAAATAATGTTAAAACTTAATAAAAGCCAAGGAGATGTGTTTTACTCTATTAATGTCTTACTGATACAATTATTTGCATATCTCCAAAGCTAAGCAATGTTTGTGTATATATTATATCAAAACTATTGAGTATTTTCACCAGAAAAAATATTTTTTAGATAAATATTAATATTTTTATTGTGGTCATGTTTTGTAGTTTAGAAACCACAAGCTTCAACCAAAGAAAATTTATTATTTTCTATGCTAATGCAAAACTGTGAAAATATCTTTGTTAATGTATGCCAATTAAATTTACTTTGTGAATTAAAATAGTTTTTATTTAGTTTGGTATAACTTTTCTTAAGTTTCAAATTAGAAGTTCCCAAAGAGTGTCCCACAGCAGTTTTTATATTTTGTACTTAAATATAAGTTTAAAATGGGAAGTGCAGGGGTTTGAACCTGTAATATTAAGATCGTTATATACCTACTAACTTTAAAATCCCTAAAGGTTCTACACACACATCACAAATTATAAGCGTCAGAGTTTTAAAGATTCAAATAAAATAAACGCAATAATTTTCAACCCAAATATGTGTGTGGTGTGTAGTTGTTTAAATAAAATTTTCGAAATATGCAAGCATGTTCTGCTCCTCCCCTCTCCTTCACCCTATGGGCAATGATTTGTGTGAGGCTTAAAATAGCATGGTGCCCTGCCTGAGCTTCCGAGCGGTAAGACTCACTCTCTTGTACGAGCGAGCAACGGGTGGAGAGCCTTATCTCAGCAATCGCCAGACTAGGAACATGGGAATCGTCGTTGGGGAATGGAGAAAGTATGTGTGTGTGTATGTATGCGCGCATGCGTGGAGTAAACACTTGATGGTTGTCACTTAAAAGTTTTGCATATAAAACAAAACAAGGATGTTTGAGTTTATTTTGTAGCAGTGTGACCCTAATTTTAACATAATCAGCATGTAAGCCTATTTAAGGTTAAGGCATCAACCCTCAAGTGGCCTATAACTAAAAGGTGGTTAATGGACTTGGCAAGGATGACGAACATAACAGGCATTTAGGGGGCAACACACACTACGTCCTGCCAAATATGTTTGTTTTTAGAAGTGCCCTTTAACCCTAATACTTTGGGAACCCTTGTTTTAAAATGTTGTAGTTATGATCTTGATATAAGCTTAATGACACTCAAGGAAAGCAGTCAACAAACCCATCAACTTAAGATTTAGTAACTGGATTTCCTAAAATTATGCTAATAAAATGCCGCCAGCATTTTAAAAACTACCTTAAAGTTGTTCTTTTAATTCAAATGTATACCTGATTGAATTTAGTAATACATAGATCATAATGAACAATAACAAAGGCACTTTTGTTTTAAGTAATGGTCAACTATGATGTACTATAAAATCATTCCTTTACTTTTGTCTTTTCTAAGATTTGCTTTTGTGCAGTAGTTGATGAGTTTTGTAAGAAAGAATTTTACCAAATTCAAAATATCATGTTTGTCCAGTGTGTTACTTAAGGACAAACAAACATTGATTAAAATGTTGAAATTCATGAATAATTTATTCAAATTGATTCTTCAAACGAAAATAACAGAATTATAGGAATATTTTACCGTGGTTATATATTTTTTACTCTTTTTCTTTATTTTTGTATAGAACTTCAAACTTCGAAATTCAGAGGTGATGAAAGGGACTTTTAATAACTATTTGGTCTAATTTGTTTTTAATATTACCATATTTAAATTTGTCGTCTATCAAGTTTTATATACTTTCTACTACTAACATTTTTTTTGTTGCTTGTCTTAAAAATCACAAAATATTTATATAAGCAGGAGAAATTGTCCCTCAATTTGAGAATGATCCATATATATAATTAACACTACACAATCAATTTCCAGAAGTTTTAATACATACCACAGGCCTGAACATCTTCTTATCTTCCATGAAGTAGTAAACAGCAAAAAACCCACCCACAACACCGAGAAAACATGTCCACATATATAGTAGGGAAAAGCGAGGCCTGAAACTGACATTGTATCGATCCTCTCCATACATGTCGGCGTGGACATGGATCTAGAACCGTCAAAACAATAATTTCACTAGACTCAATTCAAAAGCGTTAATGCTAGGCCCTATCCTGAAAACAAGCGAGACATAAATTTAATAAAAAAGGTTAAAGGTAAGCCAATATTTTGTTGGCGTTTGACCATTTAGGGTGTAGGCTCATGCACAGATATTATATATAATTTTAATAATCTCTTTAGGTTCTATTTTAAACAGGATATGTTTATAAGGTAGCATTTAAAGGAAGTATACTTGCATTTGTGTGGAGGAAAACCTCTGATCACCCTGCCACCAGTAAACAAGACAAGAAACTTTTCTATCCGGCTGTGGATTGGGTCAAGTAGTATTAAATCTAAATGTTTACAATAGTTAAATACCACCAATTGCAAATAATTTTAAAGTTATTACCTCTAAAGGGTTATATACACATATTCTATTTTTTTAAAGGTTGTGAAAGACAAAATTTAGAGGAAATGTACCCACAGTTGTGTAGAGATAAAGTGGGGAACCGTTTGGGGGTAAAAACAGCTCAGTGCACCTGACCAGGATTCAAACCCTGGTTTTCCTGTCAAAGGTAATTCAGTCTAAGTGACACTAGCTTGCTCAACCACCACCAAAGCTGTTGATAATTTGTTGTGTGTAGTTTTATGTCGAGCAACTTACAGGCTCATTGAAGTTCCTCTTATGTTCCGGGAAATCCCATGGATAATAGGGATCTTTGTCGTCGCCAGAGATAGCTGGTAGTTTTGGGTAATCTCCATAACCTAAACCATCATCTGGGTAAGGCTCATATTCAGCCGGTAAGAGTCCATATTTCTTAGCAGCCGCGTCTCTCTCTTTTTGGGTGACTGGGTATGGGCCAGGTTTGTAGTCTTTATTCCAATCTGGTAAACAATGAAAGTTTTGTTTTATTCAGATTTTTTAATTGGCTATAATCTTATAAAATATTCAACTAATTTTAACAAAATCAAATCAAAAAAGTAATTCGAAGAGTATACTGAATTGAAGATACAAGGCACTTTCACTTTTGCCAGAAACCAAATATTATATTGTGTTATAATAGTTAATAACAGTTGAATATATATATTTTTTAAAGAATTTGTAGTGACTTGCAGCCTTTAGTAGGCCCTATAGGTTAGTCAATAGGAGCCTAGTTTTAATTAATTTAATTATGTACCTTTACTAGAAGTAGTTTTTCTTTTTATTTAGTTTTTTAATCTAGATTGATTGACTTTGGTGATTACAAGCTAGTAGTTTATTAAGTTTATATTTTTGCTTATTTATTCTGATGGATTAAATAGCAAAGCTATTATTTTTGTTAATTATTGCTACAGTCATAGCTGTATCTAGATATCATGTTCTTTAAATTTAAAAACGACATCTGGAAACGGGAATCTAACCCTGGACCTTTGGCTTAGTACGCTAATCCTCTGACCACTGAGCTATAGTGTCATTCTTCACTCATATTTTAAGGCGGAGTCTATGTTGGACATGCAAAAATCATCGGCTACAAGTGTGTGATCAATTAAGAATCACAAGTTATTAGATAAAGTAGCCACCTTGAACTCGTAAGAGTCCACATATAAAGCCGGATTAAATAGCAAAGCAATTATTTTAGTTAGTTACGATAACAGCCATATTTATATATCATGTTCTTTAAATTGAAAAATGACACCTTGACACGAGAATTAAACTCAGGACCGTTGGCTTAGTATGACAACGCTCTCTATAGCTTATGTGAGTGGTGTCCGAATAGTTCTAGAACGGCCGAATGATATCCATCACTTTTGTGAGTGGATTTTTTTCTTATTTAATGTTGGTGGGTTTTTTTTGTTCAAATTGATTGGTCTTTTAATATTTGGAATAATGCATGGGTAATATCAATCTTTTTTTATATATTGAAATAAAGAATTGATTTAAAAGTGGACAGTCAAGGCGTACTAAACCCCATGAAACTTGTTAAAACCTTTTATAATTTATGAAGGTTAAAAGGGTCTATCAGTGGGTTTTATCTACTTTATATTTAAATGCGGAAATAAACATTTATTTATTAACATAAATATTTTTTTATTAACTTACGATTCCTCACTACTTGATACACAGGGCAATAACCAAATTTAGTTATTTTGGAGATATGTAAAACTTTTACAATTGAAGCCATTATGGCTAAATTCATAGACAAGGTCTATATCAGAGGTCTATATAGTCTCAGATCACATTACTCTCTCGACCAAGAAAGAACATACCAGTGGTAAGCTTGAATAAATAGCCACATGCTACTAGTGTCGCACAGTGACCTCTATATTCAATTGGATGGACATAAACATAAGAATTGCCACGCATGACGCTCGAGTTAATAGTCTGCTTCATTGTGGGGGGAAAGATTTAACTGTTTCTTTCAATGTTATGCAAAAACATGTGTCTGCTGGATAAAAGAGTTATTATTTGAAAATAATGAAACATTTCCATTAAAGGGTATACAATTAAGTTTTACATGCGATACTGTTCAAATAGAATATAACTTTTAGTATATTTAAATATGTAGTTATCATCCATGTTGTTTACAGTCTGTCAAGACTACACTTATATTTAAAGTTGTCTATCAGCTTGGATATTGGTTTTAGAAACCATATTATATTGAAAGTTCGATCAATTTAATCACTATGGTATATTAAAACGTAATTGCATCTGTTTTAAAAGAAAACTTTGTGTAGTTGCCATACGTTCAAACGATCACTTAGGTAATAGGCTTGTATAAAATCTTGTATTAATTTTTTTTTACGTTGGCTCATACCTTGTATATTGCTTTCAGAAACCATATGATGTTGAAAGTTGGATAACTATGGAACAAGTTAGCTAAAAACTGTGTTAGATTTGTTTGAATGACACACTTTGTGTAGAAGTTTTACTTTCAAACAATAATTTAGGTTATAGGCCTGTAGGAAGTACTGTATCTAATAAACCCTGATTTTTTAGTAGTAGTCCCAAGCAGTAAGGCTTTATTTCGTACCAGAATAGTATAATATATTAGTGTTTTGGTAGGATAAACGGCCATTTAGAACGGAAATGGAAATTCCTTTCTGGAAGGTTTTTATCCTACCTAAAGACTTCTGAGGATAGGATTCTGGTACGAGATAAAGTCTTCAAAAATCATCATATATATTAGCCTACATCAACTTATTTAAAGAAAAAACTCTCCAGTTTCAAACTTTGTTAAGCTCTTCAAAACTTTTAATAACACATTTATTTCATTTAACTAATCACACATTTTTGTATCTCATATATTCAATTAAATTAATGAACAATGCTAAAATGATAAATTGCCTTGATGGGTGTGAGAGAAAAAGAGATACCCGAAAGTATTTTTTCTCTTACACAATGGTGTTCATATGACAGCTCTAAAATATCACCCACATATGTCCATCCAGTTATTTGATAGAGGTAAAGGGTGTCGCACGACAATTTAATGATTAAAGTTGTTTTTTGTGACCATTTTAGTTCTACAGAATACTAGCTTTCTCAGCGTTAACTGTGCAGAACAATATTGCACTTTTTATGAAAACAAAAGTATGATTAGATTGTTTATTAATACAATTGATGGAAGTGAAATGGTTATGATATTAAGGCTTAAAATAAAACATCCTGAGCAAAAATAATATTATTATAAACCAAAGTCTGAATATTATTTTGTTCCAAGCGTTCTTTGAAGTCAAAACCAAAATTGTTAATATCTTTGCAGGATAGGAAACCTGCATTTAAAATTTTGTAAAGAAGTTTGTCATTAGCTGTTACAATGGTTTGGCGCGAGCCAACTAGTCACCTTGATCACTTAATGGTTTTTCAAAAATCTAACTAAAAAAAACCCATTAATACAGTAGCCAAACGTCCCATATGCAATAAATCTGAGTCTTTTATTTTAGCACCGTGTCTTCCTATCCTATCGGGTTATACGCTTTAAGCTAGTTTTATATTCATGTCTAATATATAATAGCTAATAGTGTATAGCACATAGTGTGCACAAAGTTGAAATCCATTATTTTCGATACATAGTGAATAATTTACAATGCATACAGTTGATTTAACTTTAACTTATTATACGTTATGGATAGAATGTAGTGCAGAAAGTCATTGGATTTTATTCATATTAACCAATAAGAATGCGAGGAAACGATATAGCCAATTAAACACCCGTATACAATTAGAGCAAAATAACTATTTAGAAATAATATTCATAAATCATGTTTGAAATGCCTCGTGGTAGCCATCTGTTTTTATTCACGAATTTTATTTGTTTTAGCATCGATGACTATAATTGTCCAAATGATTTAAAATAAAGAATAAATATTACATTTTTCACTCCGTTATTGAGAAATAGATCTACTATAATAATCATGATGATAATAATAAAAGAGGAACAAAACAAAAGTTGAAATTAATTCAATTTAATAGTACAGACAAAGCTTAAATAAAGTTAAATTCATGTTTCAAAATATATTGTTCAAATAAATCCTTTATTGAAGTATCTTTAGAGATATTATCTAGTAGTGAAAAAGAGGTGAGGCCATATTAAATTAATAAAAGACAATTACTGATATCCTATCACTAAATTTTTTACAGGGAATTGGCAATTTAAATTACTATTACTATTAGATGTTCTATCTTACAACAGTTAAAATCCTTTTTTCAGTGAACTTGAACCACCAATACACCCTGTCCTATGTCCCCTCCTTCAGCTTCCAGAATTTTCTTCTTTCCTAGAAGTAATGTAATATTTGAATCTTACATCTTCCTAAGATCTTTTTCCCCTCAATCTTTCCTTCTATGATGTCTTGCAGAAGATAGTTTTTTTTCCTAAGGATGTGCCCGATCCAGTTTGTTTTGTACCAAAGAATCACATCCAAAATTGTTCTCTTCTCACTCACTCTGCTGGGGATTTAATTAAGTTTTCATTTATATGCGTACTTTATAATAATTATGACTCTGGCCTAGTGACTTCTATACCGTACTATATTGGACGGAAATAAACACAACTTCTGCAAGGGATCAAAGCCTGACGCTCAAGTTTGTCGTATGCTTTATTATGAGGGGATAGATTAAACGGTTCCTTTCAATATTCTTGTATGAAAATATGTCTATGATCAATAAAAGTCTCATTGTTTGAAAAAAGTGTGAAGTATTACACCACACATGGCTGAATAAATATTTACGTTAAAGGATATACAATTCAGTTTTACGAGTAGTATTGTAGTACATACGAATACAATATTTAATATATATAAAGATGTAGCTATCACTCATGTTGTTTATACTCTACCAATACTACAATACATTTAAATTTGGCTATTAGCTTGTATATTGGGTTCAGAAAACATATTGTCTTGAAAGTTCGATAGTTATAATGAAACAGGTTATTTAAAAACTTTATTATATTGTTCCGAGTGACAAACTTTGTGTATCACAGATTGATGTATCTTATGGCCGTGTCTGAATAGTTTGTCCCCTACCCACTTGTGCACTTTACTGCACTTTTTAATATAACATGGATCTGGTGCCCCTAAGAACATAGGGTGAATGATGTTTCGGAAAGGAAAGTACAGCTAGAGCCATATGGTGGCTAGTTCTGAAACATGCGTTTTCATGGTAACGATATTGAATTTTGATAGTATTTGTCAATGGCGTCACTCAACAATGGGGACTTTTTTTAAGGCGCAAATTCATATTTATAATTTATCTTCCTTAATTCTATGAACCTTAGGGTTTGTTCTACTATCCCTGTAAATAATAAAATCAATTATATGCCATTGATATTACTTTACAATAATCATAATAAAAAAAATAGCATTATAATATGCTTAAAAGTAGACTAAAGTAAAATAAAGTTAAACTATATATATATTTAAACCCCTTTATGGGTTATTGTTAAAAAAGTCTTTGGAAAACGTGTGCTAAAAATGGTCAATCCTATCACATTTATATAAACTTTAACATTTTTGGGAAGCTCACAAACTAGGGCTAACTTACATTAATATAAAGTTGTTTTAAAGCATGTAAAAGTATTGCCAGATAAATGCATACGCCTATAGGAATTTCAAAATAAATTACTTAAGTTACATAATCATATCTTCTTTTGAAACATTTTGCCAAAATGATTTTTGAATAAACAAAGAAATTACAGCTACGCACCAAATGGAGCACGATGTACGCGGGGATACCAGTGAGCATTTCAAATATTTTTGCATATGTAGAGAAATTGTTATATATATATATATATATTGGCCTAGTTAATTTACTTATATATGTAAAGTAATATTTTCAATCAAATTTTAGTGAAGATTTTTTTAACTCGTAAATAAATTTCCTTTTGAGAGAGATTTTTCACACTAGAAAGAGAAATTTAATTGTTTAACATCATATATATAAACAAATAACAATCCATACTAGTTTTATTTAACATTATGTGAATGTTTTATTCCATTTTCACAAAATATATAATACGTTCATTCAATGTAAAAAGCTAGTTTAACTAAAGTGCGTGATAAAGGGCACGCCATATGTGCCCCTTAGTAAAGTGCGCAATAAGGGGTGCAATTGTACACTTTAAGAGAATTCAGACACCATCAAAATCAATTCCGGCCTTTAAGCCGACGCCTTTGCAACTTTAAAGTGCACATGGCTTCCAAGGGTCCTTAGACGGACTATTCAGACACGTTCCATATATTTAATCAAATTAGAGAACGATGTCAAAGTACCACATTGCCTTGTATGTGTGTAAGAGAGAAGGAGATGCCCGAATACTTCTTTCTCTCTTAGCTGACAGTTTGAAAATATCAGCCACGAAATGTTCATCCAGTTATAATATAGATAGTATTGCTTTGACCTTAGAATGGAGGGCTTATTTTAATTTATTCAGGATCAGCGCTGCATTGGGGAAAATTATTTTCTTATATAATGGAATCGGTTAAAAACCCATTTCATTTTCCAAAAATTTATGTTTTCCCATTATATAAGGGAACTTATTGGAGAATGCTAACACATAGTTCCCTAGCTATAACTTTTGTTTGTCATTTTGTCACATTCCTAATAACAATCTAGAAGTAACATGTAAACAATGTTGGTTATACTATTAAGTGTGATTTTATATAGTATGGTCGTTATGACCTCATGGTTTCGCTCTTGTTTTCTTGCATGTAGGATACAGTGAAAACAACAAAATGGCCCCGTTGTTGTCATTGACTGTTTCTAAATATTTATGGCAAAATGAAAACTAATCTATTGTTACATACAATTTTTCTAAACGGATAATCGATACCAGTGTTATTAAATCTGGGCTTGATAACATTGGATTTAAATTTGAAACTAATATGCCTTAATAAATATTAGTGCATAGTATGTGAAACAAATTATTTATCACTTGAAATCAATTCATTAAATGTATCGTACTTTCTGTTGTTTCTTATTATTCTCCCGTCCTTAGTCTGTTTCAAAGTCATAACAAACTAAATAGTGGACGGAGCCCTCTCGTAGACATTTAATATACTACTATATGGATTAGATTCACTTAATGTAACTTACAGTGTCATCTATGTGTAATTATATGTACTATCTGGATGAATGTATGTTATTTATAATACCTCCTGGTAGCTCCTACTCTCCTAATACTTCAAACAATGTTGTCCTATTTTAGAGACAAAACATACTAAATAACAGACAGATCCCTCTATGAGACATTTAATATACTACTATATGGATTATATTCACCTAATGCAACTTACAGAGCCACCTATGTGTCAATTTATGTACTATCTGGATGATTGTATATTCCTTGTATTACCTCCTGATAACCCCTACTCTCCTAATACTTCAAACAGTTTTGTCCTATTTCAGAGACAAAACACACTAAATAACAGACAGAGCCCTCTATGAGACAATGGACATACTACTAAGTGAATAATATTCACCAAATGTAACTGACAGAGCCATCTAGGAGACAGTATATGTACTAGGTGGTTAAACTAAATATTGGGATCTTGGTATTTCTTACCTTTCTAACACTTCAGACGATTTTCTCAATATCTGGAAGAGAAATAACGACTCTCTTAATTCCCTCTTTACGCATATTTTTTTTATCTTGCACATAATTAAAGTTTGTGAAAAATTTAACTTAAAGACTTGCCGCATAAATGGAATTTTATTTTAAGAACACTTACTCGTATTTTCAATTATAACTGATTTTTAACTTCTATCATTGAAATTAGAATCTAAAACCCTTTGAACAATGTTGTAATGTTTGGGATGCATAAACTTAAGATTATTTACATATTATTTATTCACCTATATAATAATAATTAATACACTATAATCATCCTTTCTGTAGTGTTATTTTAAAAAGATAATATATTGTATAATAATTTTACTTACAATTTTCTAAACTAAGATGGAAATTGTTTCTGTGACTAAGTGAAGAACAAGGGCAAAGCAGAAATGGCAAGCAGAAGAAGCAAGTTTTTAAAAATCAACCATTTTGTGTTAAAATTGTTAGTAATAGAAGTGGGTTAAAACACTACACTATTTGAACCGATTAGAGCCCATTCAAATATGAATTTTTAATATAATATATTGCCATCGATCACACGATATTCCACTCATTTTATAAATAGCTATACTTTTTATGAACAGTGTAGAAGGTCATATCGACTTAGAGGAAGACATTTCACACCTCCGGGCCTCTCCAGTTAGCTACGCCACTGGTCATACATTTGATTTCTGGTGCATCTTGAAGATATTACTGTATCGGTAGTATCCGTGGACAATGTCATTTGAATATAATTTCTGTAATTGCAGGTTAGAGTGTTTGTATAGGATACTAGCCTCTACTTCAGGCCCGTACTCAGATATTTATTTTAAGGGGAAAGGGGATGAAAGTTAGTTCATCTTTAGGTAATTCAACAGATAGCAAGGAGTATCGTTTACATTAAATTCATCTTCAATGTATTCTTACGTACCTACTTACTTAAACGATGGCACTAGGGACTTGAAAGTTCATTACCACACTTATAAAAGTATGTCACCAATCCCTATCTTGAGCTAGTTCAATCCAGTCCACCTCATTACACCCTATCCTTATCTTGAGCTAGTTCTATCCAGTCCACTTCATTACACCCTATCCCTTTCTTGAACTAGTTCTATCCATGAAAGCTAGTTCTATCCAGTCCACCTCATTAAGCCTTATCCCTATCTTGAGCTAGTTTTATCCAGTCCACCTCAATACAACCTATCCCTATCTTGAGATAGTTCTATCCAGTCCACCTCATTACAACCTATCCCTATCTTGAGATAGTTCTATCCAGTCCACCTCATTACAACCTATCCCTATCTTGAGATAGTTCTATCCAGTCCACCTCATTACAACCTATCCCTATCTTGAGATAGTTCTATCCAGTCCACCTCAATACAACCTATCCCTATCTTGAGATAGTTCTATTCAGTCCACCTCAATACAACCTATCCCTATCTTGAGATAGTTATAAAGTTAAAAAAAACATAATTGAGGTTAATATGTGCTATGAATAATAATGTATAAGACTTCAATTGGTTACTGGTCTAGGCATTTAGGAAAAAAATACGGTATTTATTAATAGCTTTGTGGGGAGTGAGTAGGTGTCAGGATTCGAACCTCAACCCCCCCGTCACTGGCAAACAAATTTGAGTCCAACACTTAGTCCACGCGCCCCTTTTTATTTTAATAGATTTGACTAACATACACACAGAATACCTATAAATAGTTTGTGGTTAAAACTGCGAGCATTTACAGCATTAAAGATGTGTATATATATATATATATATGGTTGTTACAAATTATCTTAACCTAGGACTGTACGCCTAATACTACACAGCCCTAGCGCCTAGTTATTTAGTATTGTGATAGAATAATCCAGTAGACCTATATAGCTCTAGAATCAAACCAGGGTCCCCTAACTTTGTGGTCGACCAAATTTATACATTAACATGATCTCTTTCATTTCGTGTGCAGTGTTTTATTCCCGTCAATCTATTTAACTTGTTCTGTTTACAAATGAACCTGCATGACCAAACTAGAGACCTGAGTTCAAAACTGTTCGAGGTCCACACCTTAAATGGCAGTCGGTAGTGAGTCTGATTTCTTAGCTAATGGTCCAGGGTACAATTCTAGGTATGGTTGAATCATTTATAATTGGTGAGTTGGAGGTCAGTCTTACAGTGATAATCTTATGTCCAAGTGGCTGAACATCTACCGTGTTTGTTGTGGAGATAAGTTTTTTTTACTTTCTCTCGACATTTCGAAGAAAAAGTATTGTGATCGTCAAAAAAATCGAACTCGAGATTTTGATAAATGTTGACGTTTCATGACCCTCTGAAACAGGAAAATTTGTTTCCGCAATGTCACCTGTCTGTCTGTCCGTCTGTCTATACCTTGGGATAGAGGCGAGACTATTTTACCGATTGGTCTAAAACTCCGTATCTGGGGTTTTCATTAGGTCCCCCCGAGGTTTTTTTAAAATTAAATATCTAACCCTAAAATTAAAGGTGGTCTACTGAAGGGCAAAAAGAGAGGGAAAAAAATATTTTCTTAAAATTAGTTTTAACGATTTTGCTTAAATTTTATATGTATATGCCAAACCCTTCCTTCACCTCTGACAAGACGTGTATTAATCACAACTTGTGAATGTGAGGAATGCCAGGCCTACACTGTGGTTCGGATTCCACGTTAAACTGTAGGTCCTCCATTTCATCTCACAATCACCCTACCATTACACATTAGCGTAAGATGCGTATAACCCAAACGGGTAGTAAGACGCGGTGCTAATAATAATTTATATCGCATTTATTTCTCACGAAAATGACTTTGAGAATACTTTACATTCAGAAAAATTTTCAACTTTCATAATTTCTACACAACTCTTTGAGATAAAAAAAAACACTTATCATTGTATAATGGTAGTACCATTAAAGATAAAAATCTTTTATTTGAAATATATTTTTATAAAACCAATAATGTCTGAGCTATAAGCCAATATGTTTACTTTATATTCAAGTCTTTGAAAATGAATTTGATTCTTCTGCTCTTTGATGACAAAGATGTTTCTCTTTTCTCAATTTTTCTGTAACAATGTCCCTATTCCCTAATTCCATAGAGTAAGTAAGTAACAATGCATGTTATTTCATTTATGACCTTTGGAGTAATGTTTCAATAACAATGTGTATACCTATTATTTTGTTTTAAAATTCTTAACGAGTTTTTAGAAAATGTCTATTATAAGTTAAAAGGCGAGATAAAGTCTGTGCGGTGCGCCGTAGGCTACCATTTATTTTTGTAAGTCATGTGCCAGTAAAATGGGTCGGTTCAAAAAAGTGCTCGTTAAATATTACTATTAATCTTGAAACCTGGCATGTCAAGTAGGGACAAAGTATAATCGGATTGCCTCAGAAATAAACTTATCTGACCGTTCTAAATACATTAGAACTGATGCCATTGTTAGTATCAGTACGAAACTCAATCTGTTCTACAACTATACACCTAGACAAATTGTGTCAATGACCACCCCACATTTATTTTTGTATATCTTAAGGGATTCTTGCTACAGATTCGGTTGGTAGTCGTTATTTTATATTATTTTTCAACTATCAAACATACTAGTTGAAATATGCCCTGAGCACTGATTGGCTATATCTGGCTAGTGCGCTCCCAATCAGATCTGTTTTGTAAACACTAAGTTGTGGCGATTACTAGATTATTATTATTTGATATCTATTATATATTGTTTACTCTACATTTTTTTCCCTGCTATGCTGTCATTCAATCAGTCTCATTTTATCTGGCTGAAAACAGTATCGATTGGAAAGTCAATATGATTAGAAGTAAAAATTGATAGTTTAGTTTTATAGATGTCTAAAAATACGAACTCATGAGTAGTGTATATGTGATCCAAGATTTGTACAAATTGTGTGTTTGTGCTGTTTTTATAACTAAGGGATAAATAAGTGAACACTTTGTTAGGAAAGCCGTCGTCAGCTTATTTATTAAGCTTTAATATAATTTAGTGTTTCTAAGACAAACTCATTGATTTTTTCTATTTAAATCAACACAGAACACTCGATTAATTTATAAATAGTGTTTTGACACTGATTGTAGGAAAATCCGAATAAACAATAATCCAGTGATAATGATAAATACTATTGTGTATTTATGCTAAGAAGACATGATTTTTAATTCGTGTTACATAAACAAGTTGAGAAAATGTGTATAGCTTGCGTTTCAAACGGGATGTTTTCAATATTGTAGTTTTCAAATTCATGTTTGTATTTTGTGTCAACAATTTTTACAATAGATCCAAAGCATAATAGTTCACAAATCGCAACTATATTCTGTGTAAACAAATGGTCTACACCAACATATTATCTCATTTATATGACAATAAATTGTCTCATGTATAAAGTAAAATATTTTAGTATTTTTTTCTTGACCAAAGCTAAAATTACTACCAAAAATATAAGAAACATATGAATGATATAAAATATGTGTGATATTTTGTGAGACAACACACGTCTATACTATACATATTGACACTGCGACTAATTAATACCTGGCATTTCTTAAATTAAAAAAACAGACTTCATTAATATTATAAACTATCCACTGGTTCAACTGTGGCATATTGCGCGTCTAATGGTATCAAGAAATAGTACTGGCGACCAGTTTGATGAAGGAAACCTTAAGACACGATTGTCTCCATTTGAAGAGTTGGTTTCCATTCTACTGTCTGTAGGTTTCTTATTAGTGTCTGCTGCTTTGGTATTCACAATGTTCGCCTTAGCTTGTTATTGCAAATCAGGGAAAAGGAGATTAAAACGAGTGCATGTGGGATTAGTCGACATAAACAAAGCATACGAATCTTGCTGGGAGGAACAACCCTGAACTGCCTTACATTTGATTATTTTCTAAACTCTCATCGTGTTGAGAAAAACATAGAATATTTACGTATGAGCCTATATATGGTAATTTGTAGTCAACCTCTTCGGGAAAAATTGGCCCCATATGGGGTAATTTGTGATAAATCTCCTCGTGAAACATTGACCCCATAGGGAGTAGCTTGTGATAAATCTCCTCGTGAGACATTGGCCCCATAGAGGGTAGTTTGTGATAAATCTCCTCGTGAAACATTGACCCCATAGGAGGTAGTTTGTGATCAATCTCCTCCTGAAACATTGACCCCATAAGGGGTAGCTTGTGATCAAACTCCTCGTGAAGAATTGGCCCCATAGGGGGTAGCTTGTGATCAATCTCCTCGTGAAACATTGACCCCATAGAGGTAGTTTGTGATCAATCTCCTCGTGAAACATTGACCCCATAGGGGGTAGTTTGTGATAAATCTCCTCGTGAAACATTGACCCCATAGAGGTAGTTTGTGATAAATCTCCTCGGGAAAAATTGGCCCCATAGGGGGTAGTTTGTGATCAATCTCCTCATGAAACATTGGCCCCATAGGGGGTAGTTTGTGATCAATCTCCTCCTGAAACATTGACCCCATAAGGGGTAGCTTGTGATCAAACTCCTCGTGAAGAATCGGCCCCATAGGGGGTAGTTTGTGATAAATCTCCTCGGGAAAGCACAATGAGTAGTTTCTGCCGACCTAAGGACACTGAACTACTGGTACCTCCCTTCAGAGTGTCTAAGCCGCAGCCAGGACTGGAATCATCGCGGACAGTCAATGTCCAGGTTAAATTAGTGTTTCAGCAATTGTGTTAGAGACAGGGGTTCAAATCCCTGGATGCTAGTAACACAATATACTCTTCATGTGATGCTATATAAAGTGGAGTAAGAATGATGCGGAGTGGCACTAATAACTCCACTTACGTTAAGCACTTGTATTTCTATAAAACTGAAAATATCTCAAATATTTCACTAATATACAGGATGATGCGGAAATAATTAACAATCCATGCCGAGGAACGTAATGGACAATGTTTTGAGGTTTGGCTGACGTCCGGGGAGTTCACCTGCGTGACATAATCTTCAAAGAGTGAAAAAAGTATAGTACGCAGTTAGCTTTTATAAGCTATTGAATATTTACTTTTAATTAAAATGTGGATTTTTCAAGTCATTAATCGCCTAATTGGTTTAGCCCCACCCTGTATATGTGTTATGGAACTGTATCAAGATTGTACACACAATCCACATAAATATGTTTTATTACATAGATTAATAGTTTGAAACGTTTGTGTATCTTAAAACTATCCATAAGATGTATTTTCCATTAATTCAATAGTGCGGTTAATGCACAATTACAAATTACAATATTAATGTATATATACATATAAATAAATATCACGTTTAACCAACAATAATTTAAATATTGTTTTCATAGTATGTACTTACCTATAGTTTGTTTTAATTAGATATCTAATAAAATATATTTTTTTAAACTATTTGTGAAAAACTGAATTGGATATTTTCATACAATCTCTAATACAAATTGATAATGACATAGTACTATTACAAAAAATGGTTGAATCTTATTCCCAAACGCATTGAGTCTTGGAGATATTTTCAATTTGTCAAACTGTATCACCAGCTACACAGATTACAAATTTGAATGATCGCGTATTGGCTGTTATCGTAACATTATATAGAGGGTTTCTAAAACAACTATTTTCTATCGGGTTTGGGCTCTGTGGCCTGGATTTGCTATTGTAATGGAAATAATGTTATAATGTAAGTACATTTTGTACTAAAATTAATTTTTTATTACTACAAAATACAAATATATTCCTTCTTTAAACAAAATTATAGTAAAAGTTTTTTTTTTTTACAAGTTGTGAAACAATTCTTTAAATTGGAGTGAATTTGCTCGCATTTAATTTAATTTATCAAAATGTCCATCTGTAAGCCTAATAAGTGTATAATTGTTCTTGATTACCAAAAATGTCACCGCGAGCCACCGGTGGCTTGCGATTGACGCTTTGGTGACCTCTGACACACCCACCATTTTTATTATAACTTCACATGACCATATTACATTACTGATATTTTTCCCTTCACACGGTTAAAATATTATGAGTAAAAGCTAGATATGAAACTATAATTATAATTTAGAACGCTATAAACGCTTTAAAGGAGATTATGGTGTTTTTTTTTCATTTTTAGCACCGTATCTTACTACTCATTCTATTATACGTTATGTACTAATTCTGCTAATGGTTTTAGGGACTAGTAAGATTATATTAAAGGGAAGTGTACCCATATATTCGCGGAGAGAGAGAGAGTGGAAAACCATTTTGAAAAAAACACACTCAGTAGGCCTACACCTGTCCGCGATTCGAACCCCGATCTTCCCGTCCTCGGAAGTCCAGTTCAACACGAAACAAGCGCGTTAGCCAGCTACGCCACCGAGGTGGGTAAAATATACTGTAGCTTATAAAAATCGATTATTTAATATAAGAAACATTTGTAATGTTTTCATCGCGTTTCACCAGTTAGGTTTACACTCATTGATATTAATTACGTTTAATGGGGTAAGACTCAGGAAGTTATAATTTTAAAAGAAATGTATTTGCATTTGCATGGTGGGAGAGTGGGAAATCATTTATTCACTGTAAGAACACCTGACTGTAGTTTTAACCACGAACCCTTCATGAGTATGCTTTTGAGTGAAAAAAGTTATTGAAACACTTTTTTTTCATTTTCATTAATTATTAGAGGTAGTTAACGTGCACTTTCTGAACCAGCTGATTATATCAGCAAACGAGAATTTCTATGAGTGAGATCGAAAGGGCCTACCAATATTGCCTGTAAAGGTATTTTCACATACCTTCTAGGGTCCTTTTACATGGGACTTCCCCTCAGAAGGAAGTTGTGCTACAGACTTTTATCGCTGATGAAAAATTCTTCGATCCCGGCTTGAGTTTGAACCCAAATACATTGGGTCTTGAGGCGATAACCTTACTCTAAGACCACCGTGGCCAACGATTTTTTTTTTCAAATTCAATAATACAAAAAAATAATTCAGTAAATATAAACACATGCACAGTACCTTCAGCTAGCCCTGAAAGGTAGCAGTCTTTTGTTCCGAGATTTAATACAGAATATGATAACTTTTTTAAGATTGTCTCGTGGTGTTTATTGTTTTTGCTTGAGATCATTGCTTTTCTGAGTAACCTCACACTATTCATCCTATGTGAAAGTATGCCCATACATCGAAGTATCAAGGTTACTCTATTTCAAAACTTGACCTTGACTGAATTTAAAAAAAATTAAATATACAACTACAGAATGATACAGGCAATATTTTCAAGCAAGGAAAGGAGAGAAAAAAAATCGTTAATACTTAGAGAGTAGTATTGTTTATTACTTCTAGTACTTTTAAAACAATGATGATGGTAGTCTCATCATTGTTTGAACTTGTTGTTACATTATAAATCCATTTAGTTAAAACACATTTAAAATACATTAATCAAAATAGCATTTGTAAAATCCCCTGCACCATTTATTTATGTATACTTGAAAACAACTACAGTAAAGAAAAAGGTACATTTTTATATTAAAAGAAAGCTAAATCATTTATTAAAAATAGTCACTATGAATGCACTATAGCAATCACTGCTACTGGTAGGGATATAGAAAGGCACAACAATGGATGGCAACAATCGTTAAACTAATGATTTCTGCATTTAGAGTCAGGTTTAGATAGTCGATAACTTTTTTGACAGTTACAAAAATTACATATACAATTTTCATACATTCATTCAACAAGTCATGTTATCTGGAGCTGTAACTTTTCACAAATAACATCAAATGAGATTATAACAATCATAAAGTAAAATTTTATCAATGTTGATAGCAAACAAATATGTTTGTGTTTTCTAAAAAATATATCCTACCAGAATACAACTATACATATTTTCGTTGTGTTAGTTCTAATATATAGATATAATAGTTTTTATTAGTTTACTTAAGAATGCTATAAATCAATTTTTTCTTTGAAACTAAAACAAAACACCCACCTCTCCAGTCCCACTCTTGAAATAAAGTTAAAATTGACTGAGCAGAGTGACTTAATGAAGAGACAGGTATGTTATTTGTTTTAAGTCCACACACAACTATAACGTTAAAAAACCCTAGTATTAATACATTAATACACAAATGTACAGGGCAAAATGTATATAAATTCAAATTCCATACTATTGATTTCGCCCTTCACAATTTTTTTTTTAGAGATTATTATAAACAGTTTCATTTTCTTAAATATTAGGTATCCAGAAATACATATTTAGAGCTACAATAAATTTTAGAGTGAATTTCATATGTAGAGCTATCTTCCCTAGAACGTTATAAATAATTTAAAAAAATATATGTACATATGATTTAGATTTATCGGTCAAATAATATTGTTATAAAAGTATAAAAATCAACTAGACCAATACATTTATACCATTAA
>CABFVX010001122.1:138786-189210 GCA_902151425.1 Timema shepardi
CCCCCCCAATATTATACATAAACTTCAGATTTTGATATTTATTTTTAAATACATATTCAAAGGACAATATACTATATTTTTAGTTCCAAAATAGTTCCAGATATTTATCACAGACTTTATTAAAAATAAATTTCAGAATATATATAAAAGAATGAATGTTTAGATGTTCTAGTAATTTGACGTACTCTTCTCTAGTTTATAATGTGGAAACAGATGGTTACAAAGCATTGAACCATACGCTATGGAAGGCTAATATACATTCATACTCATTAAACTACTGTATGTTCATATACTTTAGAATATACACCAGTGCACCTCCTCAGATTGTTGACAGAGGAGCGTTTACACAATCATGTCAAGTCACCTCGAATAAAACTATTAGCTTAATAAGATATACACTTCCTACTTCGACTATCAAAACACAAACATTGAACGTGTTTATTAATGCATGAAACTATCTTCAGTAAATTTAAAATGAAAAACTTATATTTTAAAATAAAAATTTGGCATTATACAAAAGAACGATATATTTTGGGAGGAAAAGTTTTCCGATTCAAAAGTTTCATTTTTTATTTGTTCACTGCTTAATTTTTTTCATTTATCTTGCCATAAACTAATTTGATTTTAATTTTCACTATTTGATGACCAATTGACAGATTCATTGAGTTGACAATAATGTTTATAGAAAATTAAAATTAGGCCCTAATTTTTATCTAAAAAATATTCTAATATTTTAGAGAATTTTAAAACTCATAGTGTTGAAGGTTTCACTCCACCGTTAGGTAATATTTATATATTATTATCATGGATTTGAAATATGTACAGATTTATGAAAATACTACCACATTTATGGAAGAAAAGAAAACACTTTCTCTTAATAATTTTTTACTACATATTTTCTCGTATGTCATTATTATAGTTAGCGTCAAGTATTTTCCGGTATTTCAAATTTCTTACCAATTCAATGTTTTTTTCTTCTATATAGAATCCAAAGTTTTTTTTAACACTATTTCATTTTACCAATTGTATTACTCTATCGAAGGAACGTATGAAATGCTTTAAACTACATAATTATTTATTTTAGGCCCATCATGTGCAGCACATACACTAAATAGCAAGGGTGAAGTTATGTATTTGATGGAAACATTTTGAATAGATCTGTAGAAAACCGGTAATGGGATTCGTAAATAAATCAGTCTTTGGTTTCACTCTTGCTATAGAACAATATCAAACCAATACAAACAGTTGCAACACAAACGTTAAGTAATGTTCGCCACTTCTCCGTTATGAAACATAACAACTAAATTATTAATTTTCAATGCAATGCTATCTGTTTGGCACATAGAATTAGTAAATGATTATTGCAATAGTTTCAACATTAAGATAGCAAGCAATTAGTTAAGATCGACACAGCAATCTTGTCTTTGAATCTAACATTGCCTTGTTTCCCGTTCTATGCAAATTTACTTTATAAGTTTCGCACCTGAGATTCCTGTTCAATAATTGCTTTTAGGATTTATTCATTGTAAATCTTGTCTCTTGCAGGAGAAAAACAAATATCATATTAGTGTACCAAAGCCATGAATTTAGTATCTAAACGTTTCTGGGATTAGTTTTTACTCAGAAAATATGTTGTAGCACAGATAATCTTTGTCCGGCAATGTCAAATTCAAATTATTTTAAATGTGTTCTTTTATATTTACTTGAAGCTAGCTTCACTGTCAGCATCTCCATACCATCCTTGTTTCTCATAGATTTCCTTCATCGTTGTGGTGGTTGTCCTGGAGAACAATATCTCCCTATCACCTTCTGATAGGACAGTAGTCGTGGGACGATGTTGGCTCACACTACTCAGGGCAGTTGATGTTCGGCTGCGTCCAGACCTTGGAGAGTGATCAGGACTACTCATATCTCCGGAGTCCCAGTTCCAGGAGGCACCCAGTGCTCTGTAAACTCAGAGGCCGATCGAGCCAATGAAGGTTGACTCAGAGATCTGACCAAACTTCCTGTTTCCATTCTCCTAACGTGATAATCTTCATCTTCTGATGTGTTCCCATGACCGCCCATAAGGAGCTCATCGTCATCATAAAAACGTCGGGGAACGCCCCCAGAACCCGAACGGTAGTAGGAACTCGGGCCACTAGCGTCGCTCAGAGTATCTGCTCTGTCGGGTCTTGCAAAGTCTACCATCACTTCTGTCATGGAACGGACGTCCATATCGGAGCGCCGGCTTGAGATCGAAGTTCGACGAGACCTCATAGGATCAAACCCTGAAGGACCACCATTGATTCCTGGCATATCTGCTACCAGGGTACGAACTGAAGACCCACCATCAGAGTCATATTCGTACAGAGTTGGAAGAGAGCTTCGCCGGCTTCTGGTATCCCAGTCGGCCTTACGGCGATAGCGGTTAGAAGAGTCACCCCCTCTCTTGTCATAAGAAGGTCTTTCCGGTGGAGCCAGCACGCGGATTATTACGTCCCATTTCTTGGGTTCAAACAATTGTTCGTAGCGTTGGTCTTTGCGTATGAGCTCGAAATCTTCTCGCACCGTAGCTTCTGTCAAAAGAGTACGCAAGGTCGATTCGGTAGTGATTATTTGTCGCCATTTTTCTCTATCTTCTATAGTAAGGAAGGCCTCCTCCCTGAATATTTCCCCTGTGTTTTCAAGAGGCTGAGCTTCCTCAATTGGAGGGGGATTCAATACTCTAATGAGTACGTCCCAGTTGGGCACTGGAGGATCTTGAGGAGGAATTTCCAAAGTACTCATGTAGCTACGCTCAAAATCAATACGAGCCTGATGACGTTCAGCGATTGGAGTCGTCGGATAGCCAGAAGCGGAGGATGCCTCGGAGTAGCTTTCCCAGTCAGGTCCAGCTTCATTTCCTTGAAGAGCATCTTGTGTTGGTGGGGCCGGGTAGTTTCTTATCACCACATCCCATTTTGGATTCACAGGGGGTTGTGGACGTGTGTGGTACTCTGTCACTTGTCTTCTATGACGTTCAATATCTTCAATGGTGCGTTTTTCTGTGATGGTTCGTAGGAAAACATCGTCTACAACATGAGTGGTCATTTCAGGCCGTCGAGAAACCACAACTGGAGGCTCCAGTACATCCACGGTCCCTGTATGGGTGTTCATCGAGCTGGTGTAGTGAGTGAAGGGGACAATGGGAGGAGGAGGGGGAGGAGGAGGGCCAACTGATGTGGCTGCATACCGCTTGTGAGAATTATCAACCATCTCAGTGACGGATCTGGTATCCGTCATCTCTGTGTTCAATGTGTTCAGACTGGCTAAAGATTTTGCCGAAGTGATGGACATGCGCCTCTGAGGGGCGTCAATAAAGTCTTCAGCCTGAGACCAGTTGTCGTTGTCTGGGATTGATCTCTGAGACAAAGTGTCAACTGTGGAAGGTTCTCGTGTCTGTATCTGTTCATGCTGGCGGCGCAGTATCCGCGAGTATACAGGAGGAGTTTGAGAGTATCTAGCTGGAGGTGGAGGTGGATGAAGCTCTGGGACATAAGAGAAGGTGGTCATCGCTGGAGGGGGCTTAGGACTCTCAACCGGGCGAATATGTTCTTCCCCATGTTCCAAAATAGTCGATAGATTGCGTGCTTGAATGCTCATTGTACTCTCCACGTCTGAAATAGAAGGCGCTGGAGTTGGAGTTGGCGGGGCAGCTCGTTTTACTCGGACTGAAACGTCAAACTTGGGTTCTGGCGGCGTCACAGTGACAGCCACTGGCGGACGAGGAATCATGGACGCTGCAGCAGTCGACGCCAACATGTTAACCTCGTTGTGGTGACCATAGTTTTCAGAATAGAAGGTTGACATACCTTCTTGATGTTGCACATAGCCCTTGTTATCGTATGATCCAGCGGAACTGACTGTGCTTGGTCTTCGAAGACTGCGCGTGTCGACGTCCTCCACCTCGGAGTGAGCGGAGCTAGGTGACTCCGAAGGATAATCACTAGGTAGCGTGTCAGAATGCTCTCCCCCGCTGACGATGAGCGCAGCTTCTGAGCCCGAGGTACTTCCAGCTGCGGCGGCTAGCGCGTGAGCTCGCGGTATCTTCAGACCTTCAAACATGGAAATATTTCCCAGACTGGACCCTGAGAGTTTGGTTATTTCCGAGCCTGTGCCGGTGGAGAAGGGATGTCTCCTGACCACTTGTACGTTGCGTTTCTTGAGACAAATGTAAGAACACCCCAGACCGAGCAGTAGGAGGGAGAGGAACAATATGGCGCAGATGATCAGCAGGATCTGGTAACCTTGAAGAGGAGGCTCAATCACTGACGGGGCGATGGGGGCAGTTTGGCTGAAACAAGGACAATCGTTATTAATTAGTCATTTGAAACCACTAATGTCATCACTTGCATTGCGTGCTACACACACATTTGAAACTTTGACAAGTAACAGAAAACTGTTTGACAATTACTTAATAAAGTAGAAGTAGACTAAAACGATATCTTTAAATAAATACTGGCCAATGGCGCAAAACACAAACAGCATATTCAACCTCCAGACTCTCACCTTATCAACATCTACCAAATGACAGTGCTAGACGATCATCCACATTACAATCCGGACTCTGTACCAAACTATCCTGCGCCGATGTACATAGAGCGTTTATTGTAAAACTTTACTATTAAAATATGATTACATTAATACCTTCCTCTAAAATTTATTTTCAAGCAATGACTATTAAATTTCAAATTTATTTGAGATAGTGAGAAACATCAATGTACAAAATTGTATCGCCGGGCGAAGGAATGAATTTTCAATGAACTACGTCCCACTTTAAATGTCAAATTCCTCTGATAATAGTAATAGTAACAATAATAAACAGCCTAAATACGAGCTCCATTTTATAAACCTCTTTAGTCCTTGTATATCCCAGGGGGTACATTATTTAAAACATAAATGTAGCTTATAAATATTCTGTAGGTATTTGTGAAATTAGTTTTCAGTGTAGGGTTAATTTTATTGCCTATTAAAATGAACATAATAAAGGTCAAAGCCAATTAATTAGTAATAATAATAATAATAATAATAATAATATTTAGCACCACGTATTACTACCCGTTCGGGTTATACGCTTTAAGTACTAATTACGCTAATGGATTAGGAAGATTGAATTAGAGGAAGTGAACCCGCATTTTCGTGGAGTGAGAGTGGAAAACCATTTAGGAAGACCCCCCCAAGTTCACTCGACCGAGATTTGAACCTCGATCTCCCCGTTCTCAGCAGACAAGCTCAACCCTACAAGCGCGTTAGCCAACTACGCCACCATGGCGGGGAAAAATATGTTATTTATTTCTTTTCAGTGTGGAAAGATTCTGCTTTTCAAACATGTTTACAAATCTATATATTATGTATAGGCTCATAGAAAATAGTTTTTTTTTGTTCATTCTAAGTTGCATCAAGGTTTTTTACTCTCAAAGGTCAACTTAACCGCAACACCTGATTGGCAATCTTGCAAACACCTAGACAGCCTCCTTAAGTTGCTGGTGCCAGCATGGGTTTGATCCCTCTCGGTTTGAAGCTAACGTGAATTTTCAAACAGTGTGATTATATCAGCACACAACTTACAAACTAACTTAATTCTAGAGAAAACCCAACATCCAAGGAAGTAGATTCTTGACTGTGAAAGGAGAAACCTCAACTATTCTAACAAAGACAATGAATGGACAGACGTGTTACCCACCCACCTAACTAAGAGCGGTACTCACATTCCTGCCGGCAGAGCTGCAGGTGGAGGTGCGATGGGTGGCGGGTAGCGGCACACGATGGTGATCACCTCGTCACCATCCATCTCCAGACCAGGGTGGAAACGCACCACGATGTTGTTGGTGAACACCCGCTGTGGTTCCTGCGTCAAACACATCAGCCATCTCTCGTATCACGATATTAACACGATGGTAGGGATTGCGAACTAAGGCCGGGGTATTTTCACTTTTAATAGAAAACTTACTATCGGAAAAAATATAATAATAATAAAAGGAAGTGTATGTTTGTTTGTGTGCGATGCCCAGCCAAATCTACGGCACGCAGAGATCTGAAATTTTGAACATAGGTGGACGGATTTTTAAATTTTTAATTGGGCTATTTTTAAAGAATGTTAAAGAAAATATTGTTAATCTGGTTTATAATTAAGTTTCATAGATAACTGTGATACAAATATGCCGTATCCTCCTCGGAAAGAGAAATGTGTTTGAAATCGACCGTAATTCTAAACCATTTCTTATGAGGGGAGGGGAGGGGGACTTAAATAATTATTATACCACAGTGGGTCACGGGCAACGCCGTGCGGGATTGCTAGTAAGTCAATAATTCTCTAGTAGAAACATATTATAGTTTAATTTTCTTCATATAGTAATCTCAACAGGTCTTGATTACCTGTCAAGGGTGTCAGAGAATTTATAAACTTTTTTAATTAAAAAAATATATAACAATATTGAAAAATTATTAGTTTAAAATTTTAAAAAGCTATTTCAATGATCCTAATCTTTTTTATATTAAAATTTATAATGCAGAACAGTTCACTTTGATATGTTGTCCAGTTAGAACATGATCGAGTATCTAATATCCTGGTTAATCGACAATGAGGTGGCCCCTTGGAGGAGACATTACTTGTTGTTAAACTTACTGATCAAAGCACTAAAAATATACTTCATAATCATATGTTATAGACAATCTAAATGTGTTATTTTAATTAATGTATTTGAATCAATCTTGTCTTGTCTGGTTTGAATATTATGGAGAGATTGGGGCTCAAGCCATGGCTGGGCGCATTGAGGTAGCTTTTACTAAAGGTTTCCTCTCCTCTTCGCCTGCAAATGCGGGTGCATTTGCTCCATTATTGTCTTATAATGGTGGCCGTTTGCTCAATATTCTACTTACCTCGTCCCTATACTATTATGGGGAGAATGTGAATATCCCGGACGGAATATCAATGGTGTATATATTGGCAAACTGATTAGGGGAGTGATATATTCGCAATACAGCAACATATTAAAAGAGTTCTCTGGTAATCGTACTGTTTCCTCGTTCTCTTTATTACCTGAACTGCTATGAGCTCATGATATCAAAATGGCACCCACCGATGCCGACCTAAGCTCGTGCCGTTTAAAATGTTACCTTTTACTAGTCTAACCAGTTCCTATCATCGTCACTCATGGTCAGGACATCGGCAACTGTAAGGTGGGCAATCTACCAGCCAGGAATAACTGAGTAAAGGCAGAGCGTGAGGTATGAGAGCTGTTCGACGAGCATGACGACATGTTTAAAAGCGGCC
Organism: Timema shepardi; assembly: GCA_902151425.1. Taxonomy (NCBI): domain Eukaryota; kingdom Metazoa; phylum Arthropoda; class Insecta; order Phasmatodea; family Timematidae; genus Timema; species Timema shepardi. Next base: position 146,081 of record CABFVX010001122.1, read on the forward strand.
TGCATCCTCCTGGTGCAATAATGAGGCGAGGCATTGACCTGGTTTCGCCCACACCGTCCTTGGCTTCGAATACACCCATAACATCCCTCGTTCTGGTTTTACCCGTAATATCTCTCGTTTTGGTTTCACCCCCAACATCTCTCGTTCTGGTTCCACCTACAACAACCCTCGTTCTGGTTCCACCAACAACATTCCTCGTACTGGTTCCACCCACAACATCCCTCGTACTTGTTTCACCCCCAACATCTCTCGTCCTGGTTCCACCCACAACATCCCTCGTACTGGTTTCACCCACAACATCTCTCGTCCTGGTTCCACCCACAACATCCCTCGTACTTGTTTCACCCCCAACATCTCTCGTACTGGTTTCACCCACAACTTTTTTTTTGTAAAAAAAGACAATTTTTTAATAGTATAAGAAATATTAAAGTAAATATTTATTTCTCGAATAATCCGATAAATAAATATTTACTTGAATTATTCCAATAAGCTACTATTAAAAATATTAATATAGTGTTTCAGTGAATAGCTAGTATTGGCCCAATTTTTCATTCTTATTAGTCTTACTATCCTAGTACTTGTTATAATTTTTAAATAAAACTACCCAACGTCAAAGAGAACCAGAATATTTAAGTGAACTAGAAATGTTACCCACCTGTTTGGTCCCACATCCTTTCAGAGGAAGCTCTAGCTTGTAGCTGAGGGCCCCCTTGCCCACCACCTGACAAGCGCTGTTGCGGTTAAAGTCGGCGTACGCGATGCCGAAGAACTTCTCGTTGAACTTGAGGTCGACCTGCATTGATCCGGCACCGCAGTTGAGGTACGCCTTGGTCCTGTTCAGGAAGATGACAGGGGAGAGGTCATCCAGCTTGGTAACCTTCCCGTCCAGGGTGGCGGAATCGGGCAGACCATCGCCGATGTACTCTATGTCGTTGGCTTGACTGGCGTAATTGGACTGCGCCAGGATAAGGGAGGGGTGCGACAAGAGCGCGCAGCATAGTAGCGGAAGGAGAAGAGGTACACGCCGCCCCATCTGAAACAAGGAGCAACACACTCGTTAAGGGTTGGTTCTTAGTGAGTTCCAATACTGACTATCAGTTACTTTTACTGGAAAACAGAAATAATAAGGGGAGAGAGGGTGCATTTTAATAAACTGTATGGACAACATTTGAGTCAAATACATGGCATTTAATATTTAAAAAATAAAAATAAAATAATTGCACTTGATCAATAGATTAATCCCCACCACTACCATCATCCCCCAAATGGTAAAATGAGATAATAATGTAAAATCCCTCAATGAACGTGAGGAAACCTACCAAAAACCGAATAAATAAGTTCATATATATAACAACATTATAATTATAACATGATTACCTTGATCGACTATACGATTGCACAACATATAAATTGAAAATATATAGCATTACATAAAAAACATAATTAATGTACATTTGAGCACTTAGCTATTAAAAACCTCCCCCTTTTTCAGCAGTGAAAATAAAAACCTACTCTTCCTGGATATATTAATGACCCAATATCCCGTTGGTACACCCCAATGTTTGTAAGAAGAGTCTTTAGAAAAATACAGACATATTATTTTGTGGACAATATTTATGACATTTTACTAAATTAGTAATGCTTATTTTATTAATATATATTAACTCGCCCCATGGTGTCGGGGTCATTGCACCTGCCCTAAGAACTTAGGGGTTCTGGGTTCGATTCCCGGCTGGTACCTCGGGTACTTTCCCCTGCGGTCCCCAGGATTTGCTTGGTGGAGCTAAGTAAGGTTTCAAGTGTTTCCACTACTTACACATCCTTAAACTCCCCATCACCATCACCTCATCTCATCGGGACATGGAAAGAGCCTCCATGAAAAGATTGTACGATTAGTACATTTGGGCGTCCCCTGACCAACATTACTTTAGTGCTGGCTAATATTTACATCACTGCGCTATGAATGGTGTACCCCAGAGGTGCAATATTATATTATTAATAATATATTGATAATATTTATAAGAAGTGACAATTACAGATCACATGGCCTAACGTAATAATACGTGAAAGAATATCTAGTAACTAACTTTTCTAGCTGCCCTAGGAAGATCGGACTGTAGTATATTTTATTTATTCCGTGCGTCACAATGACTCATTGGGCTGGGCAGGCTTGAAGCTTGAATATTACAATAACGATGGTTTTTGAAACATTTTAAATTTGACTAGTGATGAGGGCTTAGCAAATTAAAAATATCACACCTAAAGCCTACGTAAATAGTTATCGCTTGTCATTTTAACAAGCACAAAAAAAACCTCACGGAACGATCGAACACTTTTGATAAGTATTTAAGAAGGCTTGTTGATACTTGAGGTGGAAGACACCGGTGTATTTTATGTAGAGGACGTTGACCGATGGTTTCAAAAACTGACTATCACACAAATCAAGATTTGCATTTTATTCGTAGAGTTTAGCGAGTAAACATCTTAGGAACCATTCGTGAGGTGCTTCGAACACGGCCTTCGTGAGTGTGTTGTTTGTTGAACGGTGGTTTCCGCCTTCTTGACAGATTCTTCGTGTCCGCTGACCTCTCTTTTCCTTTTTATTTTTCTCTCTCAGCCCACTAGATATGGTGTACACGCCATTTCACACAAACTGGAAATTAGAGTTGATAGTTTTGTGGCTGCGTTAAGAGATTTGAATTATTCTCGTTGCACTTATCGGGCTGGTTTTGAAAATTTGGTAAATACAATAAATACAAAATGTACAAAAATATAACAGATGCCTTCAATATGACTTGAGATGACGTCTTCTGATGGGTGCCTGAGCCTATTGCCCGGAGTTGCATAATACTACCGGGAGAGTATGTAGACCTATATTAAGGGACGGACGGTTCAATTCTTCGGTTAAACCGGTTCTTCCCTTAGTGACTGGAACAGTTATCGTTTCTTATAAAGTAGGTTATCGTTTATTCGGTTTTTCTTTATTTAAAATTAAATACATACAGTACAATTATTAATGTAACTGTCATTAAAATCTACAGATAGGTATATATAATTTGGTGAGCCCATTTCCTGTAGTTGAAATTACAAGAAAACGACAGAACAGATTTCGACAAACAAACACTCAATAAAGAGGTTAGGAAATGATTATGTTGGCAAAAAAAAAAAGTCCAATGGAAACTAGGTTTTCTTAGGAAAATTTCCAACTTTTTTGCTGTATGCACAGTGTTATCCGTACAATCAATTTTTATTGATATCTCCATGGAAACCCTGATTTGTGAATGATTGTATGTCAATTTATTAAAGACAAAACCCACTCTCTCATAACCGTATTTGACCAACCCCTTGGACCGGAAACTTGACATTTTAGTGGGCAGGAAGGTAGCGGGATCGCCCCATACAACCAGAAAAATCTAAATTTGGGAAATCTCAAAGTGAGGCTCTTGGAAATAGGGTGGTCTATTGTTAGAAACAAACTTTTAGATGAGCTAAAAAACAAATTTTGGCAGAAAGGTAGCCAGTTAACTACAGAAAACCAAATAAAATTTAAATTTCTAAGAAAAGAAACTGGAGGGGATAGGGGTCCAAATTTCAAAAACTAATAGTAAACAACTACTTTCCAGTGTGGTATAAAACTTATCTCTTATGATTAGTACAGAGTATGGAACTCATTATTATGTAACCTCCTCCACTTATATTTTTGGACCAAATATGGTTCTGAGAACCTGGTTTTCTAACAACCTTAGTTTATTTTTGTAATGTAAGGTAAGAGGCCGTGTTTCACAACCATAGAGAAAAACCGGTAAAACTATTGTTTTGTATATTCATAGTTTAACATTCCTTAAAAGCCGTTAACTTACTGTATGTCAACATTACCTTGAAAAGAACAGAAGGCTCAAGTACCTAGTTTGAATATTTACTTTGGACCGTCCGCAATGACAGCTTTCAACTGTCAAATTTAGTCTTCAGATTTTAGAAATGTTAATTAGAAATGCAATACATTTAGATATAATATATAGTTATATTTTAATCCCAAATAAAAACTTCCCTTCTTTGAATAATTTTGATTTTTCCCCCCTGGATACTAGGTGTATAAACCTCCATTAAGGACGTTGCTTATTTGTGACATCATGACAGGTCAAGATAATATTTCCTATGTTGATGAATTTACATCGTTTCAGTGATTTTTAAATACATATCATTGAAACAAAATCCATAAATTCTTAAATAATTCTAGAATTGTTTTACAGGGTCACAAAATTACTATTTTTATCTTGAAGTATTTTTTCTTTTTGTAAACGTATTTTTTATCAATCATCTACAACTTAGGATACTTGGCTTGATCAAGAAAATGGTCAGTAGGAGTCTTCCTGCCAGGATGTAGATTAAAAAAGTCCTTAGTAGCATATGTATATCTAAGATAGGAAACAAGAAAAGGTAATTAAAAAAAAAAACAAGTCAATGTTTTCAAGAATCAAATAATACAGTGAGTGTGTAAACTCGTCAGAAGAAGAGGGAGAGTGTTATCAGTATATAAACAAGAGGCCTCTCAGGGTGAACGGCTCATTTTCTTCCCTATCTTTATATTTCGTGCATTGATGTCTAAGTGTGATAGCGCTTAGGTGCATTAAGCTAAGATGCAACTCATTTACCAAAATATCTTCGAAATCTCCAAGTTGGCAACGTCGTTAAAACGTATGAAAACCTGTTGTATACAAATTCAATAATCATTCTCCTTTTTTCCATTTATTTGATGTATTTAAAGTTCACTTTCTGAACCAACCTATTATATCAGTAAAGAGAATTTCTATGAGCGAGGGCAAAATGACCTACCAATTTTGCCATAACGGTATTTTCACGTACACTCCAGGGTTCTTTTACATGCCACAACCGACACGGGACCGACCGACGTCTTCACTTCCCCTCCGAAGAGAGTTGTGCTATGGATTTTTATCGTTCAAGAAAAATCCGTCGACCCCAGCTGGTTTTGAACCCATGAACATCGGGTCCCGAGGTGAGTACCTTACCCCAAGACCACCGAAGTCAATTTCCGGTAATTACATTCGAAAGGAATCACATCTTGTTTTTTTTACATCAATTAATGTTTCCAGCCTGTGGCCTGGGTCAGTTTTTTATTCAAGCCATATATTTTCCACTACCGGCTTGTTAGACCTGTCGTAGCTTCATATGCCTTATAATCTAACATTAGACTAGGACTGGTACAACATCCAGTCCCCGGCCGTTAATTCATCACCGTGGAAGGGTAAACCCACATTTCCCCAAGGGTAACTATTTCAGCCATGCCGGGAATCAAACCCGGGACCCTTAGCTCAATAGACAGACACGCTACCGACTGAGATAAGGTGTCGGATTCTTGTGTTCATTGTTGTACCTAAGTTTTCAATGATATTTACATTCTCAAGGTTAGAGTATGGGTCCAAATAGCCTTGTTGTTCTTACACACGCAGGGGTCAGTGTTTATGTCCTATGGCTGCACGAAATTCCACGCTATATTCGAGGGAAATGTTCGGAATCTTTAACTCAGGTGTGGGAATGTTTTACTTTGTGACAGCCAGGCATTCTTCTGAGACTCTCATACCTGGGTATTAAACTTTTAGTAGCTGTTAAATTTGAGTTATAGTTTCCCCTCCTTACAAACGAACGTTTAAGATGCTTTATGGCTTAACAACAAAGTGACGGCCATGGTTGAATTTTTATTCATAAGAAAGATTTAGTCTTATTTTTTACTTTTTAAGCATAGGAATCTGATAGTCAGGTGTACGCCAACCTGATTTTCTTACGAGTTAAAAGGCCACTGTTTGATCTTCAGCAGAGTTTACTTAGGGTGACCCGCATTGATGGACAGGCGTACTAAACGTCAAGCTCGTCTAGTCTGGTTTGCCGATTACAGGGAGATCAGGGTGTATGAGGAAGTTTTTTTCTCTATATGGTTAACCACTTCCCCTCCTCGTGAATATGGGTACATTTTCTACACATTCTTCCTTCATCATACTTAAATCATTAATTTAGTTAAAAACCACTTCGGTGGCCCCATGGTCTAAGGTATCTCTTTCGCAATAGACTAGATTGCTGATGATGAGGAGATCGGGGTTTGATCCCGATCGGGTGTACTGAAGTTTTCTTCCTAAATGGTTTTCCACTAGCCCTCCACGCAAATACGGATACACTTACTATAAATACAACCTTCCTAAACCCTTACATATTAGAGTAATTAGTACAGAGAAGTATAACCCAAACGGGTAGTAAGATGTGAGGCTAAATAAAAATCCATTCAGATAGAAAACTACTTTCAATTGATGTATCTATTTTTTCACCGTGGTTCGGATTCCACGTTAAACTTTAGGTCCTCCATTTCATCTCACAATCACCCTACCATTACACATTAGCGTAAGTGCGTACAACCCGAACGGGTAGTAAGACGCGGTGCTAATATTAATAATAATAATATTTTTTCACATTTTTTCTTTTCCATTTAAATTCAAACAAAAATAATATCAGCGCACTAAATATATTTGTAAATAATGTATTATGTTTACCAAGTTTTATTCGAAAACATATTTTTTTAAATGATGCGGTTGAAGACTTGATTTTATATGTTAGTACTGCACTATTTTAGTACACTGATGGTGAATCAGCGTTGATGACACTTATTTTAAACAATCAAGATTTGACTCTGACATCAACGAAAGTCACGTAGAAAATTAAAATACAGAAAAGAAATTTGGTTGTTTTCAAATTTCATCGTGATTATTAAAAGGTTTTTTTTTTTCTATCACCACGCCTGCTGCCCGTCTGAGCTATCAACATATAACTATCAAAATGGGCTAGGTTTGGGTAAGGTATAATTTAAAGAAAAAGTACCTGCATTTTCGTGGAGGAAGTGTGGGGAAATCACTTAGGAAATAACACTTTAGTTAAAACCAGCTTGGATACTTAATTTACATACACAGATTTTACTAAACATGTGAAGAAACAAAGTTTGTGTTCTTTTACACGTTAGAGCCTCTTTTAATTTAAAAAAAACTTTTATTTTGTACGCCTGTTTTACGGCGCATAAACTTGTCATGTCCAAGCAAAGAAAATGTTATTTAGTGCCTTGAGACACGCTTTTTAATACGCCGCCCTGCCTTATTCGCTTTCTACAATGAAACAGCCACGTTTTATAAGTCTGAAAAATGTCTCGCTTGTTCTCACTAAAGAAAGCAAGGGGTGGATGAAAACCTTCTTGAATATCGCGGTGAAATTTCCCTGAGAATCAACACGGTATAAAAAGTGCTTAGTGTCGGGCTGTTAAGGATGAGTGGAGTTAAGAATCGGTGTGGGAGGATGAAGGTGTTAAATAGTTGGACAGACAGAGAAAAAAAAACACTTTGTGGAGCTGGTGGGCTGTCTACGCTGTGAAACTCTGTCGTTGTTTTATACTTGTTAGGGACACTGTCATAAAGAGACTGAGCACTTGATCACCGGGAAATGGTTGTTTGAATGAGAACGGCTTCTTACTATCCATGAAGGCTATTCGAATTTAACTATGATTATGGATAGTAAGATAAGTAGGTGGGGCAATAATGTACCCACATTTGTGTGGAAATTACATTCTCAACACACCCGGCCGAGAATCAAACCCAAACCTCTCAATCACGGGTAAACCAGACTAGATGGACCTGACATTTAGTCCTTGTATCTACTGATGCGGATGATAATGGTAATAATTATTATTAAGAGTTCTGTCTTTTGACAGGTCCGTTGTCTTTTCCAAAATGAGTCCTCCAGTATGTCCTATCAGCAGCTTCCTTTTTTTATATCCTGAAACTTCATCTTATTTTCCAGTTTAATTCTTGGTATTTATGATCCGGGCCTTCTCTCTTCAATTTCTCTCTCTATGACATCATTCTATACATAATTTCTTTCCGTCTAGTTAGACTACAATCATCTGCATAATGATTCTCTTTTCATGGGCTCTTCTTGGATCGGCTTCATTAAGGTGGCGGTGTATGGAAAGTGAGAAAAGGTAAGTGCTTTTGCAGGTTTTATAGCAAAACTTTTTTTTAGTCGGAATAAATCAAATATTTTACTTCAGCAGAAATATAAAGTTTAATTTTCTTTCCATGGTGATATCGACAGCGTTTGAATATATGTCAAGGGTGTCCTGGAATTTAATGACAACTTTTTCTATTTCATTTAAAAAAGTTTCTCATTTAACGCAGCTATGCTCATGACAGATATTAAATCACTGTTGATATCACCATGGGAATAAAATTCAACTTTATATCTGTACTGAATTAATATTTGATTTATTTCGTCAAAAAAAAAGTGTTTTGATATAAAAACTGTAAAAATACTGCCCTTTTCTCGCGTACCCTACATTCACACCTTAACCAAACAATTTGTCCAATTTATTCTCCTTATTCTCCTTTAACACCACACCTCAAAGCGTTCCAAATATTTATTTTTCTATGTATTTTAATGTACACACCCTATACATCAGGTAGCGAAATTATTCTGATGTAATCAGAGCTTGGCTTTGGACTGCTGTCCTTTAGTACTGAAAGACTTGGTCACTTATCTGGGCTGTTTAGGCTGAGTTAATACGCTAAGATGTTGAAAAAATAAATTGCACAAAAACAACTTTTGTTTAATCAGAGTGATATTGTAATTTAAATAGTGATGGGTCGAATATCAATTACTGCTGATTTTTTTGTTTCGGTGCCGATTCACCGATTCTATTAGTCTGGTTCCAAATTGCACTTAATGTTCTTCATTGTTTTTTTAATAATCAAGAGGGTCTGTACAGAAACATAATTAACCCTCATATATTTAGATTGGATATATTCATTATTTAAACTTCTATGAAATCCGTAAATCTAGATGTAAAAATAAATAAAATATTGGTCGATATTAGCTATTTTCAAAGTATTGACTGACTATAAAAACATCTTGTAGTTCAAGAGGTAAGCTATGCAAAATCACTTCTAATACATTTGTTTCGTAATGCTTTTGCCCCCTCAATTTGGTGGAAAGTGTAATTTAATAAAGTCAAGTCATCATCCGATAAACGTAAAAGGTGCAAATAATATAATACGATAATGAAAATTAGAAACGGTTTTTGTGTCAGCTATAAACATTTATTTTCTTAATTTACACTCTAAAGTCTACTATCGTTATTGTTAGTTAAAATTTACCCTAAAAATTTGAGCTCTTTTACCCTATAAAATGGTATACTGGTCGCAGTTACTCAACAAATTATTGATATAATAATTAATTTATTTGCAATACGCGTTAGCTATTTAACTAATAAATATGATAAAACATTAAATAAGATAAATCCATGGTAAAATACATTGTTTGCTGATAGTTAAATAACTATGTAGTGTAATTATAAGTCAATAGTATTACTATGTAACAAATTATGTGTTACTATTTAATTCTAGGAAACCTTATAAAGAAAGTAATACCAATGAACCTCAGGAATCGAAAATGATTGGTTGTGGTTGCCAATTTGTGGTTTCTATTACCTTATTTTATATTAGTTTTTTTAAATCGCATTATTATTAGTTCTCCAAAGTAATATTCAAAGCACGTATTTCCTGAACATATATTAATAAACCTAAACAGGTTTGAGTTTGATAAAAAAAAATCTTGCATGGATTATTTGTATTTTCCTCCGACTCAAAACGGAAGCGTATAAGCTAAGGAAGGACCACTAATTAAGGTCCATATCTTCAAAGTTTTTTTTACAACTATATAGTTCTTTGATCTAATTCATAATAAAAATATTATTTTATTGTCAATATTAATTTTAATTGTATATATGAAGTAATCTCAACATTTCTGAATATACGTCATGAGCACAAATCATTATTACATTATTTAAAAGATTTTGTTTAAAAGTCATTAGAATCAAGACAGATATTCAATAACTCTTAAGATTCCTATGTGTTGAAAATCTAATAAAACACAGCTTTTGAAGCAATATTAAATTTGTTTTGACCAAAAGAAAAAAAAATTGTTATAAAAACAACCAAAATGTCAAATTTAACTCGTTAATCCTTACTCCTCGACTTTATAGGCGTGCACAATGTTCCTAGACAAACGACCAAGTAGCTTAAGGGAAACCTTGGAGATCTTTCATATGGTAGCTAACGCGAAGGACAGCCACGCGTTCCATATCATACGACACATTAGGTAGGATGTCGGCGACCATCTCAAGACTGGGAGAAACTCTTCATTGCCGAGCTTTGTATAACTCTAAGGCCACTGACAGACTGACGTTTTGGTCACTTCAACACAAACACCTCAATCGGGTCGCTCTAGTGCGTTGCATTTTTTCATATGAGAGGGGTCAGACTAGTGACACAAACGCCACGACAGATTTGAAAAAGTCGATGTTAGCGTTTCTTGGGCATAGCAACTAACCCCTCTCATATGAAACAATGCACTGCACTAGAGCGACCTGGTCGCGGCGTTTGTGTTGCAGCGACCAAAACGTCAGTCTGTCACCGGCCTGAAACAATGTGCTGTCATTACACTTCAGACGTTCCAGTACATTTACAGTGACTGAAAACAAATATCTCTATATTTTCTAATCTGTTATTCAAACCGAAATTATATTATAGATTTTAGGAAAATTATAAGCTAGTTTATATATATATATATATATATATATATATTTTTTTTTAAATAATATAAGAATATAGAAATATTACTCCAAAGTTTGAACTCAAATACTTCTTTACACTTGGAATATGTTGCAAATAAATATTATAGCTTATTTAACTTACTGGCATATTTTGTAACTACTTCCACGCCACCCTCTACCCAAGGGATTAGAAAAAGAAGAGTCCGGGGGTTCGGACCCCCCTGGGATTTGTTGGATCTCCATTAAAGGGATGTCCATCAAGGGCGCCTATATAGGTTTCCAAATGGGGGGTGGATTTAAGTCCGGAGAGAGAATTTCAGGAATCTAACCTTGTGTGAGGGAATTTTAGAGTATCTGAACATAATTCTGAGCTTTTTATGACTTTAAGAGACAATTTTCTTAAAATAAAAGTTTCTGAAAAATTTACAAAAAATAGAATTTAGTTAGGTGAACCCCATTAAAAGAAACATGTTTTTCACAAGTTTATTGAACAGAAAAAATAAAAATAGAATTAAGAATCAAATCGCCAAAGCTATTATTTATGCTTTTAGTAAGGATTACTCCATCTAGATATCATATTAGATTCGATTCCCGTGTCCAGATGTCATTTTTCAATTTTCAAAAAAATATAATTGTTGAAGAGGGGATGGGAGGAAATCTACATTTTATCATTTGTATCTCTGTTGACACAAATTTTGATGTTTCAAAGTTGTTAATAGCAAATTGAAGCCAAATCCCAAATACACATGTTTTCCAATAAAAATTAACAAAAACAATTAGATAATACAGATCACCCATGGTGTCGACATATACTTGTAAAAACTTAATGTTATAGCTTTCAACTTTTACTATAGTTGTAATTGTATATGTCCTCAACCAAATACTAGTTAATATTCTAACATTTTTTCGGTCAAAATAAATCAAATAATTCTCCAGTAGAAAAAGTTAGTCTAATTTTCTTCACATGGTGATATTAAACATTTTTACAATAGTAACCAAAACGCAATACGGCAATTTTTAGATCTAGATAGCTCACGAAACAATATGAAGTTTTAAAAGTAGTTCCCATACTCATGTGTTTGACGATCCCCACCTTAGACTATTCGATCACCAAGGCGTGTTTTTTTTTCTAAATGATTCTACCTACTAGAATCCTACCATATTCAAGAAGTGATTATATATATAAAATATACATTAGTTATCATGAGTTGTACACAATTAATGACGTCGAGTTCCTCGTTTAAATTACCTTACTTATTTGTCTATAGCGTTAGATTTAAGGTGGAATGGAAGGCAACGTGAGAAAAGACCAGTGGTTTTGTAGTTTTTATGGCAAAACACCAGTACAGACATAGAGATTAATTTTCTTCACATGGTGGTATCAACAGTTCTTGAATATCTGTCAAGGGTGTCCTGAAATTTAATGACAACTTTTTCTCTTCATTTACAAAGTTTGTCATCCAATACTACTATGCTCGTGACAGATATTCAGGAACTGTTGATACCACCATATGAAGAAAATTAAACTCTATGTTTGTATTGGAGCAATATTTTATCTATTTCAGCAAAAAAAAAAAAGTTTTGCCTTAAAAACTGTAAAAACATTGGCCTTTTCTTGACTCCCCTTAAGGCGTTGAGCTAGTCACTAGAAAAAAAAGAGATAAAAAAACACGGTAACAGCTCGCCGAGAAAACAAAGATCGTTTGTCCAGTATGCAAATATTGCCGTGTGGGTTTGCTCATATCCTTCTCTGTCAAAGCCGGTATTTTATATCTCCTCCGAGTCCTTTGTTCGGCTACATAAAGTGTGTATGAGAGAGACTTGACAATAAACCACTCTCCGAATATGGCGAGGACACGTCAGTGATAATATACGTTTTGCAGACATTTTGCTTCCCAGACCCGCGAATTTCGAGAAGATGAGGATGATTTGCTTACTGTACAGGGATCTACACCTTCAGATTGGTGTACAATTGTGTGGAGAAATAATCTTAACCCGTGTTTGTGAATTTTTGAATAAACTACGGAACAGTGCTTGTATCTTTCTGGAACAAACCAGAAGCAAGGTTTGCATATTTATGGAACATACTTGAAACAATGTTTTCATCTTTAATTAAGGAATAAACTTTAATAAGCGTTAGCATCAACCTGGAAAAACCTAGTAAAAAAGTATTTAAATTTCGAAACTCTCTATCTTTTGGCAATAAATCATCAGGATGGTAAAAATATGTCTATAAATTACATTATGTTCAATTTTTGTTATGCATAACAGGCGTATTAGGTGAATCTAGGTGGTTGCCTAGGATGCCATTTAATGTCTAAAAAATATACCATTTAGATAAATACACTAATAGCTATTTCCAAACAAGGAATCACACCTACATATTTTATCTATCACTAAGAATATTATATTTTTAATCATTATTATGGTTTTATGACATTCGGACTCAATTTTCAGTGACTCCCTTTGATATTTAATTGGAAGCTTCCGAAAATATTAATAGAGCTCTTGAATATCTGTCATGAGTATATTAGCAATTGATGATAAGCTTTTTAAATCAATTTGTCATTAAATTCTAGGACACCCTTGACAGATATTCGATAACTGTTGATATCGCCATGTGAAGAAAATCAAACTCTACGCTTCTATTGGATACATATTTTAGTTATTTTGGCCAAAAATGTTTTGATATTAAAACTGCAAAAACATTTACCCTTTCTTGCGTTCCCGTGTGGCTACAAGACACGGAAAAAGCCCCACTTTCACAAGAAATTCAAAACATATAACAATTTATTTTAGAACGCATATGGTTAACTTACTTCTTTTAACCCTTTCATTAATTAAAGCAGTAAAGTAAATTTATTTCCATCACTATATGAATGTACTCGAGACAGACCCAAACATATAAAGACAAGTATATAAATTTTTTTTTTTACCGTTGCAGATGTAAATTATTAACTCTGACATTCAAACAATCAAAATGCCAACTCATTGAGATCAAGATCTTTATAAGGGACCGGTCGACCTCGCTTGGTTAAATGTTAGTTTGCCGATACGTCATTACTCTTCGAGAGGAGCATTCTTTTAGTCACACCTTTCCCTATCAAATCGGAGTAGTTCTGAATGACAGGCGCAATTAATTGTTTTCTTCAGGCTGCTACTTGTTTTGTTCCTTTAGAAATACCTTAAAAAAAACATAGCATTAATGTGTATCAATTAGTGCTAAATGTTTATATTACCTTTTTATGGCTTTATTCAATAGCTGCATTAATACATAATATATTGCTAATATTAATACGTAATATTAAAATAATAGACTTTCATAATATATTAATTTTCAAGGGCGTTTCATACATAAATGGACCTATTTTTTCACTTCGATGTTTCTTATGAAAATGATGGTTCTGAAAATGCAAAACCATTAAAAACATTCTCAATAATCTTAAAATGTAATGTCGCTATCATATTAAAATAAAAATGTATTTGATTGAGGAAAGGTCCACCACTTTTGCTCAGTCGGTAAGCATGTCTGTCTACTGATCCAAGTGACCCAGGTTCAATTCTTGGTATGGCCAACAAATGTGTCATTGGTGAAATGTAGGTTTCCCTTTAATAGTGATATCTTAATGACCGGGGTCTGGGTGTTGTGTCTGTTATAGATTTGAGTTAAGTTATATGTCATGTGCTGATAACATAATTATTAGTCGGTTCAGAAAATGCATGTTAAATACCTCAAATAAATCAAACGAAATGTAACAATTGAGGAAAGCTAGATCAAGGTAGTATTTGCGAATCTAAATTATTTTATAACTAAAGTACTACACGTGTAGGATATTAACATGGTTTCTTTCAATTAATTTCTTAAAGATAATGGCAAATGTTTTATACTGATACTAAACGTCCGCATTATTTAAAATTCAGGGTCGTGCCAATAAATTCATTTTAGGGAAAGAGGACCTACCTTAGTTCGAGAGTAGTGAAGCCTTCAAAAGGAAATGTATTAGAGATTTTTCAACTTTATATATATATATATATATATATATATTGTGACCTGGTGGTCTAGGGGTAAGGTGTCAGACTTCTGTGTTGGATGTCCGGGGTTCAATCCTCAGTCCCGGCACAGATTTATCTGATTGCCAAACCCTTCCGTCACCTCTGAAAAGACGTGTATTAATCACAACTTGTGAATGTGAGGAATGCCAGGCCTCTACCGTGGTTCGGATCCCACGTTAAACTGTAGGTCCTCCATTTCATCTCACAATCATCCTACCAATACACATTAGCGTAAGTGCGTATAACCCGAACGGGTAGTAAGACGCGCTGCTAATAATAATAAGATATCTTTAATTCAAAGTTTATTTGTAGACATGAATGGAGTTGTAGGTGCTATGAATTTTATAAGACTTCATAAAGTAACGAGATTATAAATCAAGAGGAATTCAAAGTTACCGTATTAACGTAACTTTACGGCGATTGGAGGAATGGAGTGTTTGTGGGGAACCCCCTCCCCTTTCCATTCTTTATTTAGTATGACTCTTAAAACTACAAATTTAACAATATATTTTAATCATCAATTCTAATCAAGCGCAAACCCTTACAATTTTGTTCTTTATTCTCCTTATATACCAATGGTTTTTACACTCAGAATACTTTCGCAGTGTGATTTTTATTGAGTTGTAACTCTGAAGTGCCCTACAATGTATTGACGATACAAATGGCAGCTAAAAGATGCGGTCGGTTTCGCTTAAGTAATGAACCTTGAACAGTTTCTGATCTCTGTGGCGCCGTAGTTGGCAGACTCAGGAACTAGTGCGTGACGAAATACGGCAAAACACACAGAGAACACCTACTTGTACAAGTCTACAGGTGGTCAAAAGTACGGTGGGAAAGTCTCAGCTGGAACAGAGTGATAACCAATCCTCTACGTGAGAAAAAATAATCGATTAAAAAAAAAAGTTGTCTTCAAGGGAGAAAGAAACACAATTCATTAGGGAATAACGTGGGTTGATTCAAAGTCCTACCAATCAACTGTAGAGAATAATGTAATGATCTTCTTCAATACACTAACAGCTATCCACAGTAGACTACAAAACGTAATACGTTCTAGTACTTTAGAAGTAAAACTTCAATACCAACCTGAATGGGTTGTAAAACACGGTACTAAAAAAACTTAAGTTACTTGTACAACAGCAATCACACTATTACAAGTATGTGAGGCGTACGTTATGTTTGTTTTGAAAGTATGGATTTTCAATCTTCCGAAAGGTCTCAAGGCCTGATGAACTAATATTTGGCATGGCTAGTGTTGTAGTCTTCAGGGGTCATGCTAGCTCATCCACGTAACGCTTTTTATTACCTTTTTTAGACCCCCTCTCCCATTTTTCAATTACCACCATGACCCTTCCCTCCTCCCCTAAACATGTATTACGTAACTTTCACCATAAAATACAGTAAATATCATTTCAAAGAGAAACTTTTGTGTTGTTAAAAGAGGGACTCAGATTTAACTCAACTCAGAATCGGAAGTTATCTATAAGTACGTTTACTAACGGTGAGAACATGGACAGTAATATTACTTTCTCAACAGTATAATTGAAGTATAAGGTCTGCGTTACGTAACATTGTGATGTACCCATCCTTCCCCTATATAACAACATGTAGACCCTAGAGCTCCCCTTACCCCCTCACCCCATATAACAACATGTAGACCCTAGAGCTCCCCCTTACCCCCTCCCCCCATATAACACCATGTAGACCCTAGAGCTCACCCATCCCCCCAACCCCCATATAACACCACGTAGACCCTAGAGATCCCCCCTCCCCCCATATAGCACCATGTAGACCCTAGATCTCCCCCCGCCCCCAACAGCGTAACGCGGCTTACGGATGGATGACCCTCACTCCTCATACCGATCCGAGAGGTCGGCTCTCAATTCTGACCGGGAATATTTTTATTTCAATATTAGTTTTATACCTATACTACTCCTCCTCGCCCTCAATGAATGCACGTGGATTTATTTAATATAAATCCCCACCTTACGTCGTAAGATCAGCTCATTTTAAGTTATTGCAGCTAAAACACGTAGTACAAAACATACTAGATAAAGTTTTTCTTTTCAACAATATGGGGGTGTCAAAATCGTAAAGTCAGTCATTATATTTTTTTCTCTAATTGATACTTTTTATGTGTCAAATTTTCAATTGTATAAAGGGCTTAACAACCATATATTTGGTTCCCGTTTCCATTATGAAATATTTAATGATGAAAATATTATTTATGATTTCGTATTGTTTGATATTCGGCACACCATATTCTATAACAGTGTGGCTATAGATGATATCTATAACTAGAGCTTTAAAAGATACCAATCAGCAAATGAGAACCAGACAAAACAATACGTTTTGTTTTAATATATTTTATTTGGAGCTACTTTTCAAAATTTAGCACACCGCTCTCAAAAACCTAAGCGAAAACTTATCACCATTTCCTTTTATTCATTTCTTCATGGAAATGTCAACACTTCATAAATGTGTTTCTTGTTCTGCGGTGTTTATTTTCAAATTGGCATTTTTGATGGTTTCCTCTTCGATATTGTTGCAATGAACAGTACAAAATAATTTCATAGAAACCCAACGTCTCATCGTTAAACACCCACAAGTTGGCGTCTC
Organism: Timema shepardi; assembly: GCA_902151425.1. Lineage (NCBI taxonomy): Eukaryota > Metazoa > Arthropoda > Insecta > Phasmatodea > Timematidae > Timema > Timema shepardi. Next base: position 163,407 of record CABFVX010001122.1, read on the forward strand.
ACCTATAATATCAAATTCCCTAAAAAAAACGATACAAACATTTGTTAAATCTTTAACTACAGCTAAAATCCCGAGAAGTATTTCCTGAATCAACAGGAGACTTTTTGTGCCTCGCGGTATTTTTACAATTGAGCGTCTTGTATTGTTAAGAGTACTTGAAAGGTGTGACTAAACTTGTATATTATGCATGCTATACACTTTCTCCAAGTATCACACAGAGAAAAGAACCCCAACAACAATGTAAGTACAATTTACAAACAGACAACAAAATACTTGCTTGTGGGCTTTAACGCCACTGATGGCTGTCATAGACTCAGACAACTTGAGCTAAGATATGATTGTTGAAAAAAAAAATACTAAGCACAACTTGGTGTAATAAAAACCCAGCCAACCACTTAAATACTATTTTATTTTATGGTGAATTTAGAGTGAATGTGTGTGTGTGCATGTATATGTTTTAAGATTGCGCTACATGAACGTAGAGGATAGTCTGTTCGCAAACAGTGGTCAAAGATCAGATCATCATTTACAATATAAATATCCATATAAGGTTCATAGATACTATGCACTATATTACAGATAGATATAAGCGTCGAATAGATTGAACAATGAACTAAATGGTGTGTTGACAATAGCTATCAATAGTGATAGTTTTATCAACTGTGGGACGACCTGAACTATAACCAGGCTATTATGAAGAAAAAGGAATTGGAGCTCTTTTTTGTTATGGCAGCAACCACAACTATTGATATAATTACCCCTATCACATTAGAATTTTTTCAAATAGCTTGAATAAAAAATAGAATTTCATCCCCCAAAATTTAATATCCATGTAAATTGTATTAATAAAACTAAATCACCAGAAATTAGCTGAAGTATGATAAAAGATTTTTTTTTTTCAAAAAAATCAAATACAAAACTTTATGATTTCTGTTACCTAAATCATTTGCTGAAACTCGCTTATCGTTATGATAGTTTCTAATTGCTAATAGAGCTAAATTTGGCCTAATGAAAATATTTTTAACTCACACAGTTAAGTAGAAGAGTTTAAAATAATAATATTGACTTTAATAGAGAATTTAAGGCTAGCGCCTTTTCTTACTACAATTAAAATGAGGTTTAACAAAATAATATATATATAAGAACACAAAAAAAAAGTATTAAAACTTGAGATAGAATACACAAGGATTACGTAACATGATAACGCACACACACACAAAAGGTGTGATTACGTCTCACACTCCTCATTCTCACGAATGAGCCTCCACACGCAGATTATTTGCGACTTTTCGCTTGAAACCAATCGATTCTAATTTATTCACTAAAATTGTTGTTTTACATTAATAATAATTTCAATTACATTTCAATTTCCTTAATAATAATAATAATAATAATAATAATAATAATAATAATAATAATAATGACTTGTCTTAGTTACATCACCCTGTCGCTCAGTAGTGGAAAGATTAGCCAGTACTAACGTACCGTAACCCAGGGACCACTCGAATGTACTAATAGTACATACTTTCCGTTGAGTTCCGTGTTCCGATGAGGTGAGGGGATCATGATAGTGAACATGACGGAGGGGAGGGGAGCCAATGAAGATCTTAACCCAACTCAAGCCTGACTAACCAAACCGTGGCTATTATGGGAATTATTCCCCTTTCGAGAATAATCTTCCGGTATCAGCCGGGAATCGAGCCTGGGACCTCTAGGTCAGCAGCCACTATAACACGAGGCCGGTTATCTGTTTTACATTAAAGAACATAGTTTGTTTAGATGTTCTATACTTTTGAAGTAATCAAATACTACCTGTGTGAGACTTACAATGAACACACCTTAGCTCTGAAAAATAATGAGTTAAAAAAATGTTAAAATTAAGTTTTGAATTCGTTGTAAATGTGCCATCATTGCAATTTGCAACCCAATTAGGTTCCAAATGTAGCTTGATTCCAACTGTTCTAGATTCTCACAGACTGTATATGTCGGTAAGTAGATCACACTAATTATTGTTTGTTTACTAATTAACTTCTTTCTTTCCAACAGATGAAAACGACAAAAAGTGGAATAGACACATCTTTAAGTTTTTTCAAGCACCAGTAAAATAAATCTGATGAGTTTATCTTTTTTCAGAGAAAGAAAACTCTATCACGAGAATTGTAACAAAAAAAAAAGAAAGAAAAGAATTAGTTAACTTTTTCCTTAGGTTGATATTCAGAATCACCCGCTTCAGTGGCCAAATAGTTTAAGACGCCACTCTCGTGTTAGACTGGCCTGCTGAAGACGGGTAGATGAGGGTTAGAATTCTGGTTGGATGCAATGAGGGTGGTTTTCCCTAAATGGTTTCTCACTCTCCTTCCAATCAAATGCGTGTAGATTACCTCTAAAATGCTTCCTCATTTCTACCCTAATAGTAATTATAATATATGAATATAACCCTAACAGGTAGTGAGACGTGGTGATATAAAAAAATCCAGAATCCGTAAAACGAATAAATTACAAATTAAAATTTGTTTACAAATATAACAATATTGTTTTTGATAAAAGGTATAAAAAATACACAAGCTCAAGAAATTATAACCATAGTACATTTGGGTTATTCTAATAATATTATTGATTTCACCCAACATTCATTATTGGAAGAGTTAAGGTGGCATGGAAGGGGATGCGAGAAAGGGTGTTTTTGCAGTTTTTATGGCAAAACATTTTTTTGACCAAAATAAATCAAATATTACTTCTGTACAAACATAGAGTTTAATTTTCTTCACATGGTGACCTCAAAATTTCTTGAATATCTATCAAGGGTACCCTGGAATTTAATGACAACTTTTTCTCTTCATTTAAAAAGTTTCTCACCTAATGCCGCTATGCTCATGACAAATATTCAACAACTGTCAATATCAACACGCGAAGAAAATTAAATGATATGTTTGTACTGTAGTAATATTTTATTTAGTTTAATAAACAAAAAGTTTTACCATAGACACTGCAAAAACATGATACTTTTCTCGCGTACTCTTCTATCCCACCTTAAAAAAACATACAAAAATTTCATGCAATTATTGTGAAGGCAGTAAAAACAATCACTTTATTAATTTTATAATTTCTAACACTTTTATTTAGAAATATAATTGTCCAAAGCAGAGTATTAATCATAGCTACCCCAAATCATGATGGATCGTAGTTTTTTAAGGCACAATCCAGTATAGGCCTAGGTTGTGTCTATTTCTTTAACCTTGGACTATTTCAAAACGGTTCCAAGGATTTTCGGAGCACGTTTGAAAAACTTGAATATTAATTTTATAACATAATTTTTAATTTAAGTTTCTACCAATAATACAATCCATAGTTATTTTAATATCCATGTAAAATAATTACATAATTTTAAATTAGTAGAAAAATGACACCTGAACATGGGAATCGAGTTGACATTTTTCAAATAATTTAAATTAATTGTATTATGTCCACCTATATACGGTCATTTCCGTGATATAATTTATTACCACCTTGTATATATATACGTCAAAATAAATAAATATTAATAGTTTCATTTTATGTCTTAATTGCCCTTTCTAAACACGGGGTGCAATTTATATTAAGTATCTTTATCTAAAAACCTTTCAATGTTGGTCCAATGAAAATCCTGATAAGAAAAAGCTGAGAAAAGGGATAAGAAATATTGTTTTGTAGCCGCCATCTTGAAACAAAATGGTGGACATACATTTTATTTAGCATAATAACATCCGAGATGTCCGTGCGAAATTTCAGCTAAATCGTTGTAGTGATTTTTCTGGAAAGAATAACAGACAGGTATCAACTCATTTTTATATAATAGTAGGATGTATGCACTATCTTTATTATATATGATTATAATATTCATACAGATACTAATAATAAATTTATATAATTATATGTACTATAGACTACACTCTCATTAACATATGCGTATGAGCTATCTTAATGAAGTGTTTATAAATGAACTATTCTATACAAATAATTATGTTTGGATAAATACATATTCAAATGTAAAAATACATTTACAAAACATACTATTTAAGATATTAAATTACAGAGAGTTGAAGATTGGAGCTGCGGACCACCTATTATGAAACTCAGTGCACAGGTTGGGAACCTTGGTATAGTCGACGTCATCTGTAATACAGTACAATGATGTTAACTCTGAGTCATACCGGGGAGAACTTTGTTAAAGAGGTGTTTATTTTTATTAAGACAGCGTCCCTCAAGTCTTGTTGTTAAATGACAAGCCTTGGCAGTAATCACCAGTGTGTAATTATTTAGTTCCTCCTAATCGTCTTCAGAGCCGCCCTAACAGCGAGACCAAACTATTTCTTCTCGATGGAGCTTAATGAAAACAACCTTAACTTTGCCATGACCTATGCCTTGATTTTCCGTTTGGTTTTGATCCTGAACGGAGAGAGTGTTCTATTAAATAGCTCGTGACATTACACGATTTTCATCACCGTAATTCAGTTATAGTCCAACTTTCAGAGGATTAACCTTATCTAACAGCTGTAAAAGCTAGATATGCTTTCATGTATTCATACGTCACGTCATGCGATCTTCACATGTCACTTTTATCGCCCTCAGTAGTCTTGAAGTAAATTGCTCAACTCAGGACCCGATGCTCGTGGGTTCAAACCTAGCCGGATTTAAAGAGTGTTTATTGAACGATAAAAATCCTTAGCAGAACTACCTTCGGAGGGGAAGTAAAACAGTTGATCCCATGTTGATTGGGGGGAAATACCTTTCCCGGAGAAATTGGAAGGCCTTTTAAATCTCGCTCATAGAAACTTTTGTGTGCTGATGTAATCAGTAGGTTTGTAAAGTACACGTTAAATATCTCAAATAAATAAATAAAACATATGTCACGTTTGATATACACCGGATTATCAATACATATTAAATAACACTAATGATATAGTAAAACGCGATCTGATTTGACAAGAGTTTGTTCTCCTTATATATTCTATAAGACCCTTTTAATGAACATCGGACTATATGTATATAGTAGATTAGTTCCTATATTCTGCCTCCGTTAAAAGAGCCCTCTGGTGCGTCCTTGACTACCTGAGGTGAGTACAACGATTAGTATTCCAAAGTGTTGTTCGGCTCCTCTCAACATGACCTTTGTATTCTGATATTAGAGGTGTATTCAGAGGGTACTACCATCCTCAGATAGACTCAGGGAAGACGCAGATACTGGTCAAATATGTCGACAATGATCTATTCAGAATACGTTCAAACCTTCTTCGTCATATGTGAAAATATCATCAAAGCTCTCATCGGTGGACATACTGACAGAGTCGTCAGTCTTGTCCCGTCTTGTTCGCCGGTAACAAGAAGGACCAGTGTGCCATCGCCTGTCCTCAACACGAGGAGTGAGCTAGCAACCAGCCCGCGGGCGTGTGTGACACTGAGCACCTCACAAGAAACTGGTATCGATCTTGGGTATTTGCGGGCATGACGCAATCGAGTCAACAAAGTTACCTGTCGGAAGAGCTTGACCGTCCTGGTGAGTTAATGTTTACTGAGACCTTCGTAACTTCACGGCTGAAGGCTGAGTGGTGTGTGACAACGAGGGGGGCCAAACATGTGAAACGCAAGGTTGACACTAATTCTTTAACACTGTATCTTACTGCCCACATGGGTTGTACACGGCTGTACTAATTACGATAGTATGTTAGGTATTAGTAAGACTTAATTCATAGGAAGTGTATCTGAGTTTGCAGGGAGGAAGAGTGCAACACCATTGAGGAAAAACCACTCTTAGTTCATCCAACTGTGATTCAAATCCCAAACGCCCTGTCATCGGCAATCTAGTCTATTGCGATTGTGACATCTTAGACCATTCGGCCACCTAAGCGGGTTGACACAACAAATTATCTTTGAACAAAAATAGTATGTTTTGGCAGACAAATATTATAAGATTGGATGTATATCTTTTTTTTGTACATCTTATTCAAGGGGGAAATATTTATAAGTATCTTATTAGATCAGTTTTATTGCTTTCATAAACATCTTTTAGGGTGGGAATGTAACTGACGTGACGTTTTTTGAATATCTGCAAAGTATGTCCTGAAATTTAATAACAACTTTTCTCAGCATTTAAAAAAATTTGTTTGCCGTTATGCTCATGACATATATCCAACAAAATGTTGAGGTCACCATGTGAGAAAATTAAAGTTTTTGTTTGTTTGGAATGAAGCAATATTTTTTTTATTTTGTACAAAAGAAGTTTCGCTCTAAAAATTGCAAAAACACTTATATTTTCTCGCGTCTCCTACATTCCAGCCTTATCTTTAACCAGACGTGGAAATGGTGTGTGATTTTCTGTATTATACTTTAAAAAGTATTGGGATTGAGACCATTCCAAACCGTTTGCCCATATTATAAAATAAATACAAAATAAATAGCAAAATAATTATTTAAAAATTAGAACCACTATTAAACCGATACAGATGTCACTGTTGCCAAATGAAGAAGGCAACAAACAGGGCTTGGATACGTTTCCTGGTTAAAGCGTAGTCTTGTATTTATTTTACCGGTTAATCGGTCGCGATGTTTACGATGTACACGTTTTTTTCTATCGCAAGTAAAAAAATACAATTACAAAAAAACCTCTGGCAAGAGATTATAACGTCTATTCCCACGATAATAAAAAGTCACGAGTGTGACTAAAATATTTTAAGCTCTAATTAAATTGCCTCAGCTTTAGGGGTCGAATGGTTTAAGGCATCACTCTCACAATAGAATTGATTGCCGATGACGGGAAGATTGGGGTTAGAATTCTGATCGGGCATACTGAGGGTGGTTTCTCCAAATGTGTTTAGGCTATACACACACACACACACACACACTCTCTCTCTCTCTCTCTCCACGCAAATGCGGCTACAAGTCTTCGAAATACAACATGATCCATCCCTAACACGCTATAGCATATTTGTGTAGCACGAATGGGTAATAAGATGTGGTGCTAAAAATAAATTTATAAATTGCCTTGTCAGACCTGAAATAAAGTATCATGAAAGTATTTCAAAATACCAATGTCATTGTACTATTGTGTTATTGTAATAATCATGTTAGATAAATATATTTCAGAATATCAGAGATCAACTGATTCGATGTGTCTGAAAACCGCGTTTCTCTAATTAAATCTTCCGAATCAACTCACCACTCTGACGTGGGAGTATTAAAATTGCGATATATATTTTAATTAAGAGGTCATTCTTCAACATTTGCACCAACTCTCACTCTTTGTTCGTTAGTAACTGATCTTAGGCAACTTCAGTAGGTCTTTGTGCAATACTGTATACTATGTTATTTGCATCGTTGCTTACTAACGGTTTCCCCTTTCACAGTAAAGAATTAATGGTTGGAGGATGGGTGTTGTGTCTGTTCTATATATAAGTTAGTTTGTAAGTCGTGTGTTGAAAAAATCAATCGGTTCAGGAAAGTAAACGTTAAATACCTCAAATAAATATCAATAAATAAAAAGTACTACCCGTTCGGGGTTTTAAAGATATAACGTTAAAACAAAAAACAACAACAGAAATTCTTAAATAATTCTAGAAATAGTACTACAATGTCATAAAATTATTATTTTTATCTTGAAGTAGTTTTTTAAATGTATTTTTTTTTACAAATTATCTACAACTTAGGTTTGTTGGCATAGTCACGAAAATAGTATTTTGTATTCTTACTGTCTGGATATAGACTAAAAAAGTCATTGGAAGCATATATATATATATATATATATATGATAGGCAACAAACAAAAGTTTATTTTAAAAGACAAGTCAATGTTTTTAAGGATAGTGGGTGTGTAAGCTCGTCAGAGGAAGAGGAGAAGTGTTTATCAGTAGATAAACAAGAGACCTCGTAAGTTGAACTATTGATCCCCCTACCCCCTCTATTTCTATTTCGTTCATTGGCGTCTGAATGTGATAGCGCTTAGACTACTATGAGGTGTACCAAGTTAAGATGCAACCCGCTTAGCAAAATAGCTTTGAAATCTTCAAGTAGGCAACGTACGTTAATCATACTACATAGTGGGCTACGGATGAGAGTTGAGGGGAGATGTACCCCTGTATGGGTTGAGAAATAATAAGAAACTATTTATGAAAAACAACCTCAGTACATTGGACCGGGCTTTAAACCCCAATTTAGGTTATTTAATATATATCGGTGCCTAGTAGTATTCAAGTTGTAAGAAGCTGTGATATATGTGATATATATCACCGATTATTACCACTCGTAGGGGCTATGCACATATACTAATTACGCTAGTATTTTAGGGATGAGGTCGTTTGGATTTAGAGCAAGTGTACCCGAATTTGCGTGGAGGAATAGTAGAAAATCATTTAGGAAAACCCATATTCAGTAAACCCAACTGGGATTCTAACCCCGATCTCCCCGTAAGTGGCAGTCCATTCTATCCTGAGAGAGAGATGCCCTTAAACCGTATGACTTCAGCAGTGGGGTTAATTAAAAATAATTAATCGAAACGTGGGTCTGATGTATTTTAAGTTACTTTTTATTAAACTTTTTTTAAACAGTTTTGTAAGTACTGTACATTTAACAGTCCATCATGAATGAAGTTAACTAACTTTTTTTTTTACCTGACTCTGGTATCTTGAGTGAAAGGCTAAAGGAATAACGTTTTAGTTCTCATCATTATGTTGACCAAAAAGCAGCCTTTAGGTTAATGACAGGAAATGTAAAGATTTTATATCAAAATAAATTAAAAATAACCAATGACAAGGTAACATATTCTGATTACTTTACTTTCATAAATACGTTGTAATAATAATCTTGTACCCCATGTTTCGTGTATCATTAAGAACATATTCACATGAGATACTCGCGAACCAAAGTGCACGGTTTGAAACCATCGAGTGCGAGTGCCTGCCCCTGAAAACCACCGACCACATAAATAATGATTAAACCACATGGGCATCTTTCTACTCTCATCGCTTGCGGGTTTTCAAGGTCATAGAAATTCTCATTAAAGTGCATTCGTAGAGTATACTTTCTAAAAACAAGACAAGAAATCGTTAAATAGATTTAAAACATTTTTGTAATTCATGAGCAGTTAATGTACCGCGTCTTACTAACTGTCATGGCAAAAAAAAAGTATTAGTAGGGGATATTGTGGTTACTCCTTTCTCAGTGATGAATTAATAGTTGGATGCTGTGTTTTATCTAGATTTAAATTAGTTTATGAGTTGTGTGCTAATATAATCATTCGGTTCAGAAAGTACACATTAAATACCTCAAATAATAAAAAAAAAGTAGACCGGCAATGTCCCCATGAATTAGTTTTACATCCAAGTACTGTATCACGTTTTCAAACATTGTATTCAATACATTTAATATATGTCAGTCAAAACTTTTTTGTGTGTGAAAAGGTCAACATACGTCAACGCAATCAATTTAGGTAATATAATAAGTTGCAAAAGAATATACTTTCAATATTAAGTCACTCAATAGGCTATGGGAGGAAAGAAATTTAACGACCCAAACCTATCAACACCTACAACAATTTAAGTTCGTTTTTTTTAATGGTTTGATTGTGACGAAGAAGTGAGGGTTAGAATCCCGGCTAGGCGTACTGAGAGTATTTTTTCTTAAATGATTTTCCTCTTTCTCCAAACAAATGTGTAATGCATTGACTTAAATTATATCTTTATCGTCCCTACTAAATTTGTATAACTACAAGCGGATATCCTGTAAACGCAGAAAGACGTGGTGGAAACAAGTCCAATGTAGCATTCTCATTTTAGGAAAATTAGGGGAAATTTATTAAAATTTGAGGAATAAAATGTTAAGATTTTTTTATTTAATTGTTGTTTACGCTTATAAGGACTACCTCGACGACAAATTGGGGATTTTATTGTATTTTTCAAAGGATCCCCTTGGATTGCATTTTTACTAATATCCTCAGAGATTTTATTGTATTTTCCTAAAGATCCCCTTTGATTTTATTGTATTTTTCTAAAGATCCTCTTGGATTTTGCTGTATTTGTCTAAATATATCCTTAGATTTTATTGTATTTTTAATAAATTTCCTCTTAGATTTTTCTAAGGATTCTAAAGATATTAATGTATTTTTATAAAATTCCTCTTCAATTTTATTGTATTCTCCTAAAGATACCCTTGGATTGTATGGCATTTTTCTAAAGATCCTCTTGGATTTTGTTGTAATTTTCTAAAGATTCTATTAAAGTTTATTGTATATTACTAGAAATTCTCTTAAAATTTTAACGTCGAATAAGTGTGCCAATCAGTAACAACAAAGTAACTAAAAATATATATATGGAGTTTTGATATTTAACAGTACTTAGCAATACTTCCAAAAAATGTTAGACAAAAATAAATCTATCGGAGAGTGATTTTTTTTAAAAAAAGAACATTACTAACATATATTTATTTAAGGGAGGCACATAGCTGTTAAATTAGATTTTAATTTCACTTTCCGATGTACTCAAAAACATTCCAAGTTTTAGTGTCTCTTCATTATTTATAACAACAACGATTTAAAAGATATCGCTTTAGTTACATTATACACTTATCTTACACTTGCGAAGCAGTTACACATTTTAGAAACGCGCTACGCTCCAAAAGGAACACAGAAATAATAAACAATCAAAATTCCGAGGCATTCATGTTCATTCAGGTGTAGAATTTCCCTTTTGAAACGATAAATCAGCACTTGGTGGTCTCTCAAGTAAACACTTCACAAAAACACACGGTACATTGTGCATTTTAAAAAAAATTATCCGTGAAGTGATTGTAAAATGTTCATAACTAATTTGTTCTAACTATTTTTTTTTCTTCAAGTTTTGCTTAACTTGTTTTACTGTGTACCATAGAGATTGGGGAATTAAACCCCCTCCCCCACCCCCGCTGATAGGGACTTAAAATAAAACATTTATGTCTTAAGGGGAGTATGTAAAGGACACGAGAAAAAGCCAGTGTTTTTTTGCAGTTTTTATATCAAAGCAATTTCTTTAGCTGAAATAAATTAAACATAGCTTCAGCAAAAATATAGAGTTTAGTTTTCTTCACATAATAATATCAACAGCTGTTAAATATCTGTCATTAGCATAGTGGCATTATCCAAGAAACTTTTTTTAAATGAAGAGAAAAAGTTGTAATTACTCGTAAATTCTAGGGCACCCATAACAGATATTCAAGAAATAAATAAAATTAAATTTTATGGTTGTACTGAAGCAATATTTGATTTATTTTGAGCAATTTAAAGTATATATGTATATATATATATATATATATATATATGCAAAACACTTACCTTTCCTCACCTCCCCTACATACCCACCTTAACAATAATTACTGTCGGCATTACAAGACTGCCATAAAACATGGATAAAACATTTCCTTCAACCAGTATTTTATTGTAAGCTAACAGATGCATGTCTTCTGAAGGAGGGAGGGATTACATTATAAGGAATATGAGAGTTAACTAACGCATTTTAATGTACGATAAAATAAGTTATAAAAGTCCAGAGTGAAAATATACAGTTTTATATCTTTAATATTCGTAAATGTTTTTTCTTATATATTTTTTTCAAAACATTTATGGAAATATTTGTCTAGTACTCTTTATAAATAATATTACAAATAGTTTAAATGTGATTTTACAATCTGTAGTAAGATATTATTTAAAGTATAAATTTGTGTGCACTCTAGGACTGATGTTCTAGTCAGTAGAAACTTTAGGGAGGGGAGTAAAAAATTGTGAATTTAGAAGGACGCCCACAACTTTCGTCCGTAGATAGAAAGTAAAGCCCAAATGTGGTAGAAAAACTTCTACTTCTAACTTCTGAGCTGAATGACAAAACTTTATCACGTTAAAGATGAAAAAAATACCTGAGATTTACTTTTTCCCTCGTCCTTCGGACCTCTATTTTGGAGCTAGATAGTCTCAATGTTAAAAAAAAATATATGAAAAAATTTGGCCGCAAAATAATACATATTATAACATTTACTTACACTTAGATTTCGCATGCTCTTATTTGAAATTCCTGATCATAATAGATAATTGACTAAAACTCGTAAACATAATTTGAAACCTTAGAAAATAATGCAAAACGGAATTATTGAAGTGTTGGAAAAAAATATCAATTTAGGCCAAATTTAATAAAATTTTAAGGCTACAGATTACTTTATTATTATGACATAGATTTTATATATGATTATTCTAGTGACTCATATTAAGGTGGAATGGAAGGTGACGTGGGGAAAAAAATCAATGTTTTTGCAGGATTTTTTTTATGACAAAACTTTTTTTTTTGCCAAAATAAATAAAATATTGCTCCAATACAAACATATAGTTTAATTTTGTTCACATGGTAATCCCAAAATTTCTTGAATATTTGTCAAGGTGCTAGGAAATATAATGACAACTTTTTATCTTCATTTTAAAAATTTGTTAGATAATGCCACCATGCTCATGATGGATGTTCCAGTAACTGTTGGTTTCAACATGTGAAGAAAATTAAACTATGTTTGTACTGGAGCAATATTTTATTTAATTTGACCAGAATTTTTTTGTCATAAAACAAATTTGCAAAAACACTGATCATATTCCGCATCGCCTTCCATTCCACTTTAACAAAAGCACTCTTAGGAGCTCAAATGGTCCACTCAACATAAAAATACTGAACTACCGATGAAAGATAAGTTGAGGTTCGAACTCTGGTTGGGAATGAGGGTAGTTTTTCCTAAATTGTGATCCACTCTCTCTTTCTCTCTCTCTCTCTCTCTCTCCATGAAAATGTGGTTGGTCTTCCTTTGAATTCAATCTTCTTCACCCGTAGCTTATTTAGCGTAATTAGTATATGTGGGTACAGCCCGAACAGGTAGGATGTGGTGCTATATAAACACAAAAAATTACCAAATATTAACCGAGCTAAGTTTGCTACTAGTGCCGATTTTTTTTTTTAGTATCAAGGTTTGTTCTCCGAACCTATTAGAACACTATTTTTATTTAATTATCTATATCCTCTAAAATCCTGAATCTTCCGCAAGACTATAAAGCCTCAATTTGTCAGGGTCTTAGTTCAACTCCCGGTGAGTTTCGTGCGATACAGCTCCCACTGGTAGACCAGGAAGCGCTAGATCTAGACGTACAGTGCATGTAGTGCATGTGGGATAATGTATCGCAGGCCGTGTGTCGTGGCGCACGCTAAGAGATGGGTGAGCGTTGCGGATCGTGATGTCTGGTTGATGAACTTATCGTCCTGCTCTGTGGACCATGGAGAAACTGCTCTTTATTATGTAAACACGATCCGACCTCGCATTCTCAAGTACCTCAACACGTGCCGAGGTGGGTTCGGTTTTCAGTGAGATTAGTGTGTCTCACTAGAATTAAATTATTACCCCACAAGGGTCATTAATGGCCCAATCTAAGGGGTATGATAGAGGAAAGTAATTTAAGAGGAAATGTAACACTTATCAGTAAGAATAGGGGGTGGTAATACCCTACTGATAGCCCCGGCGCACCCAGATGAAATTCAAAACTTGGTCTATAATTTACCCCACTCCAGTATATTGCGATATTTACGTCCTATACTGCGTAGTCACCAGTGTATATATTACCAGGACTTATTTTTAGCACTGTGTCTTACTATCAATCCGGGTTATACACTTATGTACTAGTCAAGCTGATGTTTTTAGGGATTCAGAAGGATGTTAGTATTATTACCTTCTCCAATCTTAAAGTTTGAACTCTGGGGATATTTCGATTAAATGTATTACATGCTTGTATTCTTATTTATTGTTTATCAGGCTACAAGATGGCGATCTCTTTATTGGCATTGTGTAACATAGTCCGCGTTGGTGTGTGAGATAGTGAAGTAGGAAGTGGAACTTACGATGGACCTCATGACATTTTGATCGAATAGAAAGTCTGGTAGAATACTTTCCCTCTCTATAGGGAAGTTCGGTCCGTCCACCTTCACGGACCCAGAACTCTATAAAATGCCGATGACGATAGAGAAGTGGTAAAGGAGGATGGAGGGAGGGAGGGGGAAGATATATATATAAGTTCAGTGACCATGTTACTCTTCGCACATCATTTTAGAAGCTGATATACATGTTTTTATTTTAAATATTTTTCCTTGTTCCTCATCTTAGTTACCACTTAGCCTGTACGCATACTGTATAATATATATGCTAATAGGGCAGGGATGAGTAGATTATAATTTAAAGGTTATGTACCTTCATTAGAATAAAACCATTTAGAAAAAAAAAACCTCTATACACTCGGTAGGGATATGAAACCCAATCCCTTGGTTAGTGCCAAATCAGACTAAATGAGCCAGACATATATACGGTGTTCTCTCCGATGTGGATTTTACTTAATAAAAAGTATTTAGTTATGTACTTTTTTTAAAGTAAAGAATATATATTTAATAAATTAAGTGACGTGATAATGCTTATAGAATTGTATTTATTTTGTTAAAATAGTTTTCTGATGTAAACAAAACTATTTTATTTATCTACAAATTCTAAGAAGTGTATGCAATAATAAGGGCGATTACTTGAGTCGCGTTTAGATAATATTTCTTTTTTAATATCCTATGTTGATAGGGTTTTTGTAATCGAGTCATGTTTATCAATAAAGAATAATAATATTGTATTTTACACTTACCGTTTGATGTTACAATGAAACAACTACAACCAGAAACAGGCTAATAATATTCAGAGGAGTAATATCAGAGTTCTACCTTTGTTAGTCAGCACCAGACTATAGTGAACTTTGGTGTAGGCTGGCACAAAATCCAGCCCCCGGCCATCAATTTATCAATGTGAAAGGGTAAACCCATATTTTCATAAATTATAAATTCTCGGCCTTGGCCATGCTGGGAGTCAAACTCGGGACCCTCAGATCAGTAGGCAGACACGCTACCAACTGAGCTAAGGTGTAGGGCGCTATATTAAACTAAATAGTAAATATTAATTCACGTGTAGCACAGACTAAAATGTGATAGTTTGTCCATAGAATCAAACCTGATAGCTGAATCAAATTCAATTAGTTGAAAAAAAACAGCCTAGTTAAAGGAATCGAACCTAAGACCTTTAAAAAATTATATGGCCTTTAGTTTTCAGTTTTTTTTAGCTATAATAAGCAAACAAACTTGCGTTTAATCTTTCATGCTGATTAAGCTAAAGATTGGTTTGAAAATGTACGTATCAAAAATTATATCAAACTTGTAATGCACGATAAAACATTATGCAATTCTTTTGAATGTTATTAATTAAAGTATAATTAAGAAAAAACACAATTATTATAAAAATACCTATTACAAATGTTCAGTAATGGCTATATATATTCGAGTCTCATTCTAAAACAAATTAGTGATTACTCGTCATCGGACTCGGGCGAAAAATCGCCTAACTCAACTTTTTTTCCAAGTTACAGGATTTGTAGTAAGGCCCAGTGGGTGTTTTATTTGTGCATACCTATAGATATAGACTTTCTTTTAGTAACATCAGTCACAATTTTTATGGCATTGTAAACAAGGTCATAATAGCGTGTATATATTCATCAGCTTACGCTAAATTATTTATTATATTACTTTAACAATAAAATAATAATAATAACATTCTTGATTATGTTGTAAAGCTTGAATAGACCCCAAGATCTTTCTGCTCGAGCGAGTGTCTATTAGATTATATTTTTTTTAAGGTTGGAAATCCTGATCAGCAACGAGGTACACCCAGGCCCGTGGGGGTGTTTCTGGCAAAGTGATTCCAGCGGTATCTTGACGAGGTACTCCCTCCCCTCCCCTTTCAACCTGTGACGCTGGATAACTGATGCTCCAGACGGTCACTTGCCGAGGATGAGTAGACACGAACAAAGAACCGCCTCTTCACGAAGCCATTGACTTCTTCTACCTTAACTCTTTCATACTGCCCGCGCCCTTATTATGCCCCTCCAGTTAAACAAAAATATATGACTGTATTAAAAATAAAAGTTACTCTAGACTAGAACATAAGCCAACAAGAGAGTAAAGAGGGGAAAAACAACAAAACAAAAAGAATAAAAAATAACAAAAGGATTTTTTTTTAAGTTGTAGTTTGAAAACGTGAAGACGGAAGAACTGTGAAGTCGTGTTTTCGCCTCAGGGCAAAGTAGAGGATGGTTATAAAATATTACTGTAATAACGGTATAAATCACACACGATTATACGTTCGGGTTGAGATTTAAAGTAATCTGAAATTGTAGGGTTATAACTTATAAGAAAAGAACCGCGATCATTGGATTTGTATCATGGTTAGATTTATGTCAAATGGAACAAAGATTTGTTGGCAATTCAGGTGGTTAGTTATAATATAATTAATTTTGAATAATCTATGGCCCGCTTCGGTGGCCGCATGGTTCAAGGCATCACTCTCACAATAAACTAGAATGCCGATGATGGATAGATCGAGGTTTGAGTCTGATATGGTGTAATGAGGGTGGTTTTTACAAGCTAATTTGCTTTCCTCTTTTTTTTTGTCTTGTACAGTACAATGGTGTATAAGTATGGTAGTGCTTGGAGTGCTTAGGTGCATCAAACTAACATGCAACCCACTTCACAAAATAGCTTAGAAATCTAGAAGTAGGCAACGTCATTAACAAGCTTAATAAATTATCAACCAATTTATCACAATAACTCTCCACTAAACCAAAAGTACAAACAAACTAATAATAATTGATGTTTTCTTGAATATTTAGCTTGACTTAATGTTTGCTCTAAGAGCAACTGTCAGTTATTTAAAACTATATTTTACGGCAAGACAAACAAAGCGCTCATATCTAAGTTGTCTTGTTCTATTATATTCAAATTATTATAATATTGTGTCTAGCTTATGACATTATTTTGGCTAAAATATCAACATAACTTACCATTTTTATTTGACACTTATCAATAAAAAATCTTATTTCATAGTCAAAACTATAATCTATTTAATATTAATTAGTTTGATAAACTTATATTTAAAATAACTGCAATGATTTGTTCTTCAAATTAGTATTTAAAAGAGGAATATAAATGTTGCTGTGCATACTAGCGTTAAAGTCTCTCGGATAAATTCTTTGTTCCGTATTAGAGAATAATCTCATATTGCGTATAGAGGAAATACATGTTTCGTGCCTTATGCTAGGATTCTCAATTTAAGTTTAAACGACGAATATAAAGTTTAATAAATGTACAAGTCACTCCATTCTATAAAGAAAATAGAAATAGCTTCTTTTCTTTCTAATAAGCAGGTAAGTTACCCATGACTGGTACTGTCTTACAAACTTGTAGTAGATTTTTGCCGGTATTCCTTTGGTTAAAGAATATCTTACGTCAGATTTAATATTATCGTAGACCCTCTTAGACGTGCTTTATTATTTTTACCAACCATTTTACACGGTACAGTCCTTCACAAACTAACATCAAATTAAAGCCTCTGTTGGCCATAATATTTATACTAGGTACGCTTTTATTTTTACCTTGAGATCATGTTCTAATAAATGATCGCACTATTACTATTGTTATTATTAATATTAATTAAGTTATATACAATGATAAACTAAAATCTATGAATATTTAAAACGTAAGAATTTTAACGTAATATTAACCTAGAATTCAACAGTATTTATCTGATTAGGTAGAATATGTAATCTCCCTTGAATTAGTAGATTAAATAAAAGTTTGGCAAACAATAATAAAACATATGCTATCTAAACAGGGATCTATTGTCTTGCACAGCAATAATTTGACGAGTAGGCCTGAAGATCAATTATATTAATTATTGGTGTATTTCAGAAAAAATAATCCCAATAAATCAAATACTTTACATCAGCAGGGACTGTATCGTGTTCTTATGAAACGGTTTATGAGTCATCAACTCAAAAATGGGAGGTTCCACTCCCTCTGACATCCGATTTTAATGGCCCCCACCGAGCCATTTAGATGCACTCCTCCGGTTTTGGTCCAGACTACTCTCCTCTAGATGAGAAGAAGAAAAAAAGACAGAAAAAAAGTGCATCACTAAAACGAATGTACAGACAGGTTTTCTTATGACCGAACCTTCTAAGTAGCATCTGGACAGGATGAGTTAAGCACACCCTAATAACTACTTCTTAAAGTCAGGCAAATATAATGATGTATCTATACATTAATATAGTTAATATATATTATAGTGTATATATACATATTAATTGAATTAGTATATAGAGTATATATATTAATATAATTATTATACATATATACACATATATGACGTATATACAAATATTTATACACACATATATACATATGTTTATCTACACACACACACACACATATATATATATATATATATATATATGCCCTTTATTCAGTAGGGCTAGGTCCTAGACCAGGCGTGTCAAGCTAGTTTGATCATAAGGGACACACTGAACATTGAAAATAATGAGGGTGCCGAATTTCAGAAAGATCAATATTGTCACCATCTTAAATGGAAACATTTCAAATTAAAAACATTGATTAAAGCAAAAATAAAATTTAAATTACATAAAATGTTAAGACTTATCCTATATTTCCTTACCAGACATTTGAAATTTTTAAATGATTTTCTAGGAACCTAAATTAGTTCCATTTCCTAATATAAGTAAGTATTAAAGGTATACAAACACCCACTTCTAAAATACACATACATATATTAACATTATTAAAATATTTCCCACTTGTATGCAAAAAAACAACAACACTCGTGTTCATTATTTGACTATCCTTGTATTTTGGGTCAAGTGAACTATTTTGAATTTGTAGATGCTGTGTTTACGTTTCCCCAATCGGGTATGTTAGACAACACCTCCTTAGTTAAGAAAAAACCAGACAAAAAGCGGAGAAAATAAAAGTGGTATGACGTGTCTCAAGTCTAGCTCGTTTCTAAAAAGGTAAACTTGTATTTTACCAAATATGAAGCTAAAACTTTACACCACTAATATGGCAGAATAAAATGTGGCATACTTTAAATAGTGAATGGGTTGGTAACGTTAAAAATGAGCTTATTTTGATCTTCTATCATCAGGGTAATTATTATAAACTACTACATGTAAGGCGTGGTTGTCCACGTGTGGGCGTACTAATTACAGTTTGCCTGTGTGTGTTAGTTCTGTTATTTTGGAGTTAAATGCTTGTGCCACTATATTGGTATCTAATTATTTAAACTCAAGTGGAGTCTGTAAGTAGTAAAAAAAAAGTATAAGATACTAGTGAAACAATTTATTACAATGCTAGGCTATTTAAAAGCTGTCAATGGTTAGAACAGAAGAAGTACTAAGCCTAATCTGCATATTCCGTAGCTTTAAGGTGCGTGCTTCATAACTAACATATTGCTCTGTACACAAAATACTGCTTCATAAAACTCGTAATCCGTAAGAGATCTACTCCACAGTAACAAATTGCTATGATCACACAGTACCGAACCGTAGGGTACAGTTATCCGTAAGAGATCTACTCCACAGTAAAAAATTGCTCTGATCACACAGTACCGAACCGTAAGGTACAGTAATCCGTTATAAATCTACTCAACAGTAACAAATTGCTCTGATCACAACAGTACCGAACCGTAAGGTATAGTAATCCGTTAGAAATCTACTCAACAGTAACAAATTGCTCTGATCACAGAGTACCGAAGTTACGTGAAGCTACGTAGAACCAATCACAGGGAGATGAATAAACAAACACTGGTGTGAGAATTGAAATGAATGCATAAATGAAAGTGAATGAAACTGTAATTATTTTCTAGACATTTAGTATTCTTTTTTATTCACTTTTTATAGTAATTCATAGAAAACTTTATTATAGCAAAGGAATCATTATTTTAACTAAAAACGTCAAATAAAAATCAAATTATGAAATTGTGGACGTTCTAGTTTTATTTCGAACGAACGGATACAGAGTCTGTATACGGGGTTTAATTATATGGAGCTTACATAGCATGTAGATGAGGCTCACCCACAAATAAGACAAGACGAGTCTGACGCCTTTGTTAACATGCACACTGAGGGGTATTTCCCCTCTACTTTGCTGTACAATACCATTCACCAGGATAAAGGTTTGAAAATTGTATTACAAGGTTTGTAAAGGGCCAAATAAAGTACCGTAGGCTATATTGGTGTCCCTCAGCACTTTTTTGATGTAACTAAGTTGTTTACTAAGGAAATTGCAGTTCCTCAGTTATCAAATCATTTATCATACAGCCCACTTAGGTGGCCGCGCAGTCTAACGCACTACTCTCACAGTAGACTAGACTGCCGATGACGGGGAGATCGAGGTTCAAATCTCGGTCAGATGTATTGAGAATGGTTTTTCCAAAATAGATGTTTACTCTTCCTCCACGCAAATGCAGATGCATTTCCTGAAACTGTAACCTTCAAAGGCCCTAAAACCCTGCGTAATTAGTACATAAATGAATAATCAGAACGGGTAGTAGTAACACGCGGTGCTAACAAAAATATAATTGTCATTTAATTTGTAATTTATGTTTATCCTAAATAGTTGAATATGGTGGAGGTGGGTTTGCATTAATATTTTCGAACGATTATTTTAGAATCTTATTTACAAGAATGTTATTTAGTGTATAACTTTTTTTAGGTTCAGATATTATATCTGTCTGGAATCTTGACTCTCTGAGTCATAGTTTGGTGGACTATTCGTCCAGAGGTATGGAGTTGTTATATTCGTAACTGTATTCCTGTCGATAGAAACATGATTGATCTGTATCCTAAAGAGGTACATGAATCTCGTCTCACTCCTGTTTCCGTTCAATGTATACTCTCGGACTTTATCAAACGTTTCTATCAATAACCGTTCGCTGCTGTGCAATTACTATAACGATCGATGCATCAACCTACACAAAGTTTTGATCATCTGGCTACATCTCCCTAGCCAATAGGCATGTGGAAAAAAGGCATTAGTCTCGTCTAGTCTGGTTTGTCACTAACGAAGAGGTTGGGGTTCAAACCTTGGCCGTGTCTACTGAGTTATCCCCCCCTAAATTGTTTCCCACTCTTATTCCACGCAAATGTAAGCACATTTCCTCTTAATAAATAACATATTCATTCCTACACACATTTGTGTAAACACGCGTATAGCTTGGTTGAATTTTAAGATAAGGTGAACACACACACGCTGATAAAATTGAGATGCATTTTTTCCCGTTTATCTACAAGAAAAGGTAAAAACTTGTTTAGTTTATAGTTTCATCTTTCCATGGATGAGCGGCCATCTAAAATAATGAATATATTCGTTGATGCGAGATATTTCAAGCCTGCGGATACCCGAAAATAAAATAAAAAGCTTTCGCCTAAGGAACCGACGAAATACCGTGCTGACCGGAGCGAGCAAAAAAGTAACCCTTCGGTGACCACAGTTTCCTGGCGGGGTTTTTGAGACCTCCATCCCACTTTGTAACAAGAATCTGGGACCACACACTGTCTCCAGACTCTCACTGTTGCTGCAACGAGAGAAGGGCCTTTTCAAAGTCCAGTCTAAGATCCATAAACACAAACATATATTGTGTGATATTTATTAATATGTATAGTTATCATTTTTATTTTGACTTGATATTTGTAAGATATAGTTAACGGCTCTAATGGAACGGTTTGACAGTAAAACTGAAATGATCTGTTAATCAAATGTATTTAGTTTGGACGGCGTATCAACCCTTTGGATTAAACTCTTACCGAATCGTTAGTGATCTAACACAACTTGGTGACTGCCCTCTGTTTCTAATAGAATATGAAACCTTCGTGTGGTCCAACCCACATATTGCGCCATAACACGGTGAAAAATGATACTACTTTCTGCAGACCAGTTTCTGTGCTTTATACAATTACCCCTGGAGAAGCTTGCTAGAAGCCAGAATATGTCATGTGACCTGTTAATATCTAAAGGTGGCACCTTCCATAGATGTTACACCATTCTTCAGAGCAGTTCTGTGTGTGTGTGTGTGTGTTTGGGTGTAAAATACACTAAGAGCTTTATTTAGGTTTACAAGATAATATCAACATTAGTTACATATTCTAGCCATTCGAAGCTATAACAGGATTTTGGTAGGAAGGACTTTATGGAAGTCATCTTTACAACCAGAATACTAATATGAAAAAAAAAAAGAAATTAGAATTTTATAGATTATTATTAGCACCGCGTCTTACTACCCGTTCGGGTTATATGCACTTACGCTAATAGTTTAACGTGGAATCCGAACCACGGTGGAGGCCTGGCATTCCCCACATTCACAATATGTCTTATCAGAGGGGAAGGAAGGGTTTGGTAATCAGATAAACCTTTGCCGGGACCGAGGATTGAACCCCGGCCGCCAGCACAGAAGTCTGACACCTTACCCCTAAACCACCAGGTCACCAATTTTATAGAAATGACCTAGCATTCCCCTATCTTTATCGGCAGGTACGCAGATTAAATGGTAGGCCATCTTGTTTGACCTACCAGCAATTAAGAGATTGGGGTTCGAATATCGGCTGGGTGTATTGAGTGTATCTTCCTAAACGATTTCCCATTCTTCCCCCAAGCAAATGCGAGTATATTTCCTCTCTATTCTACTTCCCTCTTCCTTACCCAAGTTGTAAGATTAAAATAAGTATATCCAGGGTGGTTAGTATCTAGGACATGATACGGATACAATTTGCCTGGAAACAGGATGGGGAAAAAATACAGTGAGAAAAAAATGTGCCCATATCCCACTTTGTCCAAACCTAACATACCTTGCTAGGCCGAATTCCACAAGTCTTTTTTTTTTAAGTTCAACCATGCCAGTAATAATCACAGATAGCTTAATTGTGCTGAGAAATTTTGATGTGATGTGACATTAAATAGTTAAAATTAGATTTAACTATACAGTTTCCCTTGTTTTAAAGAGCATCTGGCAGATATTAGTTGTCAATTTTTCTTTAATTTACTATAAATAATAAACAATTTCAATAAATATTGAAAAGAGTTCGCTGGTGGTGAAACGGTCAGTTGATAAGAATTTTTGGTTAGGTGTTGAAATAAGCCTTATTCGAGCTAGCCATGGCTTACGTCAATAAACTACCTCCTTTATATTCCATGACGCTACAAACTACCAACCCTTAAAATGGATGTTGCCGTGGGCCGAAGATAAACAGCAAGCCGGCAAGTGGTCACTGAGCTCAGAGTTTTTTTAAAACTCTTGTTCCTTGTTTTGATGGGAAAGAAAAGCCTTCCACCCAAACGTATAGCGATGAATTACCACCATCATTTTTTCTCACTGTTGAGGGCCATCACTATAGATAAAAGAAGGGGTAGATTGCTCATCTTAGTTGTGTAGTACCTAGGGCTGCCAACCGTCCGGGATTGGCCAAAGACTGTTCCGGAATTTAACTCAATGTTCTGTTTCCCAGGTGGGGTTCGCCCGGTACAAAAAATGTTCCTGAAATCAAGAAATTTCTTGCTGCGCTGCTCCACGCTAATATACACTGCACTATTTGCCATAAGTTTATATAAATAGTTTAAATACTTATTTACTATTAGGTGTTCTGTTTTACGACAGGACCATTCCTTTTGTCAGTGAACTTAGCGCTGGCTTCTTCCCCCTCCTTCAACTGCCAGAATTTTCTTCTTTCCTTCAAGTCTTACACTACTTGAATCCTCCGTCTTCCTAAGCCATTAATTCCCTCAACCTTTCCTCCTAAGACGTAATTAGAGGTAATGTATTTCCAAACGTTATTGTTTTTAATTCAATTAATTTTATTCAAATCACATGTAATATGGGCAGGTTTAACATCTAAATATATATTTTAGTAGGGCCTATAAATTATAGATTATGAAGACAAACGAATAAAATAAATAACGAATAAGAGAATAAGGACAAAATAATGTTTATGGGTTTCTGCTCTATCTATAAGTAATGAAGATCCCGAGCAATTAGCCTAAATAGTTATCTATGCCTTCCTGTACGTAAATCTATCATGTTTATACTGCAGTTCCATGACGGGTCTCCCAGAATTGTATCAGAAATTGTTGGCAGTTCTAGTAGTAGCCTAGAAGCCGATTAGGGGCAAGAAGTGAAACGTTTCCAAGGGGAAAATAATGTCAAGGATGACCTCACTGGTAAAATTTCAACTGAGAATTTTCCAGTGAAAGTGTTTAGATAGTTGAATCTCAAGTGAGGGATTCGTAACCGCTTTGATTATAATATTTCAGTATTTGGTCTCCAGCAGACTGGGTAACTCCGACTCTAGTGACCCTTTTACGTTCATCCACAAAGCACTGTTAGTCGATACGTAGGTGTTATAAGAAAACTGAAATTGCTATATTTTTTATTTATTATAAATCATTTTGATAATGTGTCTGTTGATAATGTCCTTAACATAAATTGAATTGCAGTGTAAGCTTTAAAAATTAACATTTATGGACAGTATTATTTTCGTGTAAGTAATAGGAAAAATTAAAAGAGAATATTTTAAAATATACTTTCTAGAAAATTTTCCATTTCACATCTCGCGGTGAAATATGGATGGAGTTTAACTGATTATAAATTTGGTATCTGGAAGGAAAAAACCCTTTCAATCACACTAGACAGTTTGTTGAATCGTTTTAAAACAATATTTATAGTAATTTACTAATAGTATGATATAATCCTCATTACTTTTACTAAGTGATATCAAAAGCTTTAAAAAAAGTTATTTTGACGACTTAATTCGAACAAGTCAATTTATATATAATTGTATTGTATGTATTCATACGCCAAGTAATGTTACGTTATATGTAGCCAAATGTTATCATTGCTGACAGCAAAACATCTGTTTGTATTTTATTCTCGTAAAAAGGATCTTGCTAAGATAAATCGGACTGTAGCATTCAATGTTGACCTCAAGCGCAGAAGCCAAAAATCAGTCCACCCCTTCCTTTGTTTTTGATGTGAAATTATACGTCCTCCCCTCCCCCCCTCATCTCCAGCACGTCGCAGTGACGTCACACAAGCACTCACTTTCACTTGTCTGGGCTGTTGACGGCCAAGCCACCCTAGAGTCTCAGCTCAGGGCCACAACGAAAACGAGAGTGGAATGTGGGCAAGCCAGCAAAGACGCGGGAAAGTATGATGAATACGATACTAAAACAAACACGAACAAAGACGAAGGTTGATAGGAAGATGGGTTAGTTAATAGTGGCCTATCAACAGCAGTTTGTTAGGGAATAAAACGGGGGCTTTGAAGCCACTCCCTTGTTTCATAGGATGCATACTAATGAGGTTTTAACATATTCAGGTAGTAGCAAGTCCTAACTTTTAGAGGGAGTGTAACATTGTACATATTGTTAGGCAGCACACAAAACAAAATATGAAACTATTAAAAAAATGCATTATAGAAAAACAACCCACTGTCAAATTAATTTTAAAGTATAAATATTTAAGAATTACTTTAAGTATGAATTTAATAAAAACAAGGCCGTAGTTAGGGGGGGGGNCCCACGAAATTTTATGAACAAAATATGTATGGCTTTATTTATGGCTCAAAAAATATCAAAATTTATGTACAAGTACAAATTAGGGGGCTGTATTACCATAAAAAGCACTTCAGATAGCTTCTAGAACTGTTTTTTGTAGAATTTTTTCTAGCCTCCATCAATTGGGGGAAGGGCCCAACAAACCCCCCTGTAATTATTGGCTGGCTACTACCATGGGGTGGACACTCAATATAAAAAAACCAAACCCGTATTAAAGTTAAAATTAAAGTTCGGGAAAGAACCACT
Source organism: Timema shepardi (assembly GCA_902151425.1). Classification (NCBI taxonomy): domain Eukaryota; kingdom Metazoa; phylum Arthropoda; class Insecta; order Phasmatodea; family Timematidae; genus Timema; species Timema shepardi. The sequence goes on from CABFVX010001122.1 coordinate 189,202, forward strand.
ACTGTTAGT